>CAUYRT010059186.1:0-24361 GCA_963574885.1 Lepilemur ruficaudatus
ACAACTAAAAATACACAGAAAAAATTAGCTGGGCATGGTGGCACATGCCTGTAGTCCCAGCTACTCAGGAGGCTGAGGCAGGAGGATCGCTTGAGCCCAGGAGTTTGAGGTTGCTGTGAGCTAGGCTGACACCACGGCACTCTAGCCCAGGCAACAGAGCGAGACTCTGTCTCAAAAAAGAAAAACAAAAACAAAAAACACACCTGATGAGATGATTTATCAGTCTGTCCACGTTTATTGAACATGTACTATGTGCTGAGTGAGCCCTGTGCAGAGGGCCATAGGGGATCCCAGTAAAAGGGTCCCAGACCCCCCAGATCATTTTAGATGTGCAGAACCCTCCTCCCATCATACTAGTAACTTAGAAACCCATGTGCTGGTCACAGAGGCCTTCAGTGCAAGCTGGGTACTTAAGGGCTAGTAGGGGCAGCATGGAGGAGGGGTTCAACCAGCGGAGAAATCCAGTAGAGATTCATGATAGTGGTGACTTAAATCAGGATCCAATAGTGCAACTGCCCGCCTAAGAGAAGAAGGGAGACTTCACAGGGAGGTGGTGCCCTCACCCATGACCTGCTTTGCCCCCCTGGATGTCCTAGCCGGCCTTGCCACCCAGACCTTGGCCCCGGCCCCTCTCCTGAGCTGAGCAGGCTGTAAGTGCGGGAAACACAATGCCTGTAGCCTCCCGAGGGCAGCCATCCAGCCTACCTGCTGGGTACTCTGTGGGCAGGGACAGCCACCAAGCCCCTGTCCTGACAGAGAAGATGGCTTCTCCATGCCAAGGCCACCAGCAGCTCCTCAGCTGGGCTCTGCGTAGGGCTGGACCCAGGACTTGTCAGTTCAAGCTGCCTGATTACTCATGAGCTCAAGTCCTACATGTGTCATTTACTAGTATGTGGTATTTGGTTTCCTCTTCTCTACAATGGGGGTGTTAATAGTACTGACTTCGGAGCATTTCTGGGGGGCAAGACCTGCAAGTGCAGTGCTCGGCACAGCGCCCGACGGCTGGCAAGCTCCTGGGAGTGGGCGCTGGTGATCCCTGCAGGCACAGTGCTGGCCCACAGCAGGCCGAGAGGAGCCCGGGAGAAGGCGGGGATTCCTTTGCAGACCTTGGATAGTTTATCTTCTCTGAGCCTCTGTAAAATACGGATGAGAGTAGGAGCTGCCTCATTTTGCCGGGTTCTTAATATATGTCAGATTTTGCGATCATCTTGTTCAGCTCTAGTGAAAACCTTCCAGTTATCTCCATTTTTCAGAAAGGGGAAAAGCCCAGAGAGATGGAGGACTTGCCCCAGGTCACACAGTGGTAAGGGGCAGAGTGAGACCTAACCAAGTGTCCTCAGGCTGCCGCACCGGCTCTCCCAGGGCTGAGCTGTGCTGAAGAACGTGTGGGTGGGTGGGGGTGACACCCTCTGGCAGGGTGGTGGGAAGGATGATGCCAAACATGGAGACTTGGAGTAAGGAAGCCCCTGGAAAGGGTCTGAGGGGACGGTGGGCCCACAGGCCCTCCTCAGAGGCAGATCCTTGCATGGTTACATCAGCTGGAAGTGGGAGGACAGGAAGAAGGGGCAGGAAACTCTGCCGGGGTAACGAGTGTGCTCCCCGTCTTCCCGGGCCTCACCACTTCAGTGCCGTCTGCTCCGATTTCAGCCGACAGCACCTGCTCTGCCATGCCTGGGAACTAATGCCCGTCCATCCCAGTAGCCCTCCAGGTGCTCCCCTGCTGTCAGTCCCAGTCACTCCGAGCGCACGTTCCACAGTGTTTCCCAGGATCCAGCCCCAGTTGCCCACAAGGATAAGCGGTCCGTTAACACGCCTCACATCAGCTGCCTTCCCTCCCTGCCTCCCTTCCCCACTCCCCTACTCATGCCTCCTGGGAGCCTCATCTCAACACCCGCTTCCAGGATAACTTACATCAGTACTTCTCAACCAGGGGTGATTTGGATCCCCTCCCCGCGCCCCTGCCCTCGACATCTGGCAAGGTCTGGAGACACTTTTTTCTTTTTGCACAGGGAATCCACAAGCCCAAGACGCCTTGAGTAAGTGGTCCCTGGAGACGTGTTTTGATTGTCACAATGAAAGATGCTGCTGCCTTCTAGTGGGAGGAGGAGGCCAGGGAAGCTGCTAAATATCCCGCAGTGCACAGGACAGCCCCTTACAGCAAACAATTATCCGGCCCAAAATATCAGTAGTGCTGAGGTTAAAAACCCCTGACCCAAACTGAGATGCTGAGTGACCCTTTCCTGGTGATAACTAACTCTGTAGCATCCTTGGCCCGACCGGGGTGGCCTGGCAGAGTTTGGGTGTGGGAAGGCTGGACAGTGAGGAGCTAGCCCCTGGCTGGCTGCCTCTGTGGGTTTTTCCTGCTTCCACCTCTTCCTTTTCCACCGTCTACCTGTTCTGTGAGGGTGGCTGCTGTTCCTACTCTGCAACAAGACCCGGTTGGCAGAAGAGCATGCGATGCTGGCTTGGCCAATCAGAAAGCCCCCTCTCCACACCACACCATAGCGATAGGTTCAGGGATGGCATGTGACTCAAAATAAGCCAATCAGAATTTCCCCTGAGACTTTTCTGCCAGAGAATCTCTTTCCACTAGGACATGAGCCCAGGGAATCCAGCGCACATCTTGGTCGCCAGGTAAAGAGAACACCTGAACTAGCCTGGTAAGTGCTGAGGGAGCAGAGTCCTGACGAAAGATGTTCAGTGACATGAGTCAGAACCTTCCCTTTTTTGGAATTGCTTTTCTGTCTTGACTAATAGGCTCTCTCCCAAAGGGCTGGGAATTTTCTGTTCTTTTATCTCATCTCTGAGAACCACGCCCTCCTCTCCCTTTGAGAGCCTGGAAGAGGAGTCTGCCTGCCTGCTCCCTTATGAACTCAGGTTACTCAATGTCTGGCCTGTGAAGAGCACCTGACCCAGGCTCTCCTCACACAGAGGAGGCCTGCGGCTGGGCCGGAACCATTTCCGTCCTGGTAGAGCCCCCCGCCCCTCCCCAGGCCATGCTTGGCCTGCTCTCCTTTGAGGGCCCTGTGTGAGCTATGGACGGCTCCCCAGGACTCACCGAACTCCTGAAGCCCACCCCCTCCCCTGCGCTACTCTCTCTATTGGTTTTTCAAGGGAGTAGTCTGTGGATTTTGGACTGGGCTTGAATTCAGGTCTGCTGCTTCCTAGCTGAGTGAACTTGAGCAATTTACTTCCTCTCTCTGAGCTTCAGTTTCCTCGTCTGCAAAATGTGGACAGTGATAGCACCAGACTCCAGGTTGAGGGTTAAAGGAAATAGTACAGGCAAAGCGCTCATTCAAGTGTCTGCCACTTAGCAAGCAGTTAATACATTTGAGGGATAATAAGAATATTCCGGAAATATTTTCTGCTTGAAAAGTAAGTAAAGAGGAGACGCCCTGGGCCACCCCTCCTGTCTTAAGCCAGCAGGGTGAGAAATCCTCCCCTGCGCCCGGCTGTCGGGAGGTGGGTGGGAGGCGGGACGCACTCCCTACGCTGGGCTGTCGCTGCGGGGCGGTGGGGCGGCTCCCCAGGCACGCCCCGCCCCGCCCCAGTGAATCAGCCCATTCCTTGAGCCCTGGCAAAGCCCACGAGTCACTTCCTGGTGGCCCCAAAGGCCTAGAACCCAGTCCAGGAACTGGCCAGTTATCGCTCCTCAGGCCTGATAAGAAGGGCAGGAGGCTGTGAGTCAGCCGGGAGTCGCCGTTTCTGGATTCTTCCCGGGCCCCCAGGCTCCCCCTGGCGGCTCCCAGCCCCCGGGGGCTCAGGGCCCTTCTCCCCACACTGCCCCGCACGCCCACCGTGCAGCTCTCCGCGCCCCCGCAGACGGGACCGGCCGAACCCGCTCTCCGGGCGGGGCAGCGGGCGCTCCCGGAGCTCATCAGACAGGCAGGCTCCTCTGGGCCCCAGGGAGCGGGGCGGGCGGCCGGAACGGCGGGAGGAAGGAGCGGGGCAGAGGAAAGGTGAAAGGCGGCCCGGTGCCTCGCCTTCCCGAGAGGGCCCGGGAGAGCGGGGCTGCGTCCCGCCCCGCCCAGAGCCCTGCTGCGGCTCCCCCGGCCCTGGAGGGCGAGGCCGGGCAGGTTGGTCCGTTGGGGCTTCTTTGACAAAACCCCAGCCGCCCTTCCCTTGGGCCTGCGCGACTGCCCCGTGAGCGCCGCTGCGCCCCCCGCACGCCCGCACCGGCTGGGCCTTTGCCGTACTTTGGTCCAATTTTTGGAAAAAAGAAAAGCCCCTTTTTCATGATAAATAAATAAAATACTGTAGACTGGGAGGGTTACAAACGGGAGAAGTTGATTTTTCACAGTTCCGGAAGCTGGCAGTCCGAGACTGAGGCGCGGGCAGAGTCTGTCTCCGGGCCGCTCCCTCGCCGCGTGCGCCCAGGTGGGCCGGCGCGCCGCTCTCCCGGCCTCCTTCATAAGGGCACCGAGCCCACCCATGAGGGCTCCACCCTCATGAGCTAATCGCTTCCTAAAGGCCTCACCTCCTAACATCATCAACTGGGAGGTTAGGATTTCAACATACGAATTTTGAGGGGACACAAACACTCAGACCATAGCACCAGATTTTCTTCTGACTCCTTCCACGCTCCAGGTAGAGCTGCTAACAGTTCCTGGAAACTGTGTTTCTGCCGCTGGGACTGAGAGGAGAGGGTAGCAGAACTTGCTGGGTGAGTGGGTGGAGGTTTCAGGGAAGTCTTCCTGCAGGAGGTAGCATTTCAGCTGTTCTGACAAGAATGAGATAGGCAGGAGAGGAAGGCAGGTGACTCTCAAACAAGTCAACAAACCCGATTTCCCCAGCTTCCTTCTGAACAAGGAGCCTGGCCTGTCCCCAAGCAGTGGGTTCCCGTGGGAAGAGCAGGAAACTCAGTACTTACCAGCTATGTTGCCTTGAACAAATGTTTCTCTTGAATAAACGTCTCTCTCTTTCTGTATAAGCCTCTGTTTCCTCCTCTGTAGAATGGGCTGAGGCCACTTGTCAAGGCTGCCGGGGGAGAGGAAGTAAAGCGTTCAAAGTGTATAAATGCCCAGTAGGTGTTCCATCCAGTCGATCTATGGGAAGGTTTTCTCCAGGGTGGTGTCGTGGCTACTTCTCTGGTCTGGGTCAAAGGAAAGGGCCAGGACTAGGGGGAAATGAGACCAGGCCGATCCAAATTTTCCAATTGTTCCTGGCCATGTGTTTGCACCATGGGCCTGGAGGGAGGAAATTCTCTGTACAAAGACAGGAAGGCAGAAGTGCTCCTGCTGCAAAGACAAAGCTCGCGGTGGCGCCTGGTATGATTCAAGAGTCCACAGCACCTATGGAGCCAGGGCAGGAATCACAGCAAAGGCTCTATCACCCTGGCATCCCTGCCCTCCTCTAAGAGCATCGGGATATCATGGATAGGGAAACTGAGGCCCAAGAGGATACGGATCTACCGTAGGTCACGCAAAGTCCACAGCTTCCAATTCAGCTTTCCCTCCTCTTTTTTTCAAATTCATAATCATTAACCAAGATGTCCTATAAAATACCTAGAAGATGGTAATCCCTCACCAATCGTGGTTTTAAGATAATTCATTTTATGTATATAATCATGTGTCACTTAACGACAGGGATATGTTCTGAGAATTGTGTCATTAGGTGATTTCATCATTGTGTGAACATGACAGAATGTACTTACACAAACCTAGACGGTGTGGCCTCCCACACACCTAGGCTATCTGGCATAGCTTTGGCTCCTCGGCTGCAAACCTGTACAGCAGGTTACTGTACCGAATGCTGGAGGCAGTTGTAACACAATGGAACGTAATCGTGTATCTAAGAATATCTAAACGTGGAAAAGGTACAATAGAAATGCAAGTATTATAATCTTATGGGACCATCTGTGTAGACTGAAATACTGTAATGCAGTGCATGACTGTATATGTACATTTTAAATAGCTTTAGCAAGGAATAATTTGCATGCCATACAATTCACCCACAGTAAGTATATTCTTCGATGAGTTTCAGTAAATTTACACAGTAGTGCAGCCACTACCACAAATCAGTTTTCAAACACTTCTATAATGCCATTCACCCATCTGCAGTCAGTCCCAGCCCCAGGCAAAACATGATCTGCTTCAGAGAGCTCTCAGGTGAACGAGGGTCAGGCCTGGCCAGGGAGGGGCTGTGGCAGTCTCACCGGCCCATGCCTTCATCGCACAGACAATAATACCCAGAGCAGTGGCGGCGGCAGCGACAAACGCAGCTCAAGGGCCTGGCGTGGCCATGTGCTGTCCACCCGAGAAGGGAGGACATGTCTGGAAAGGCTGCTCTTCCCAGCTTGTGTCTCTGGGCCCCAAACTGCCCTGCCCAGCTCACCATGGGTTATGAGTGTTCAGGAAGGAGATCACCAGCTGCACCAACTTACAAGTGATGAGAGAGATTATCTTCCAAACCAGACTTAGAATGAGCAGCCCAAAAAAAGAGCTCATTAAAAAATAATAATAAAATAAATAAATAAATAAAAGAGCTCATTCACGAAAGCAGGGCAGGCTTAGCAGCAGGCCTCGGGCTGGGCTGGCCTTTGCCCGCAAATCACCTGGGCAGGTAAAAATCAGAGAGGCCATGTGTTCTGGGGACTAGAAATTTTCCGGTGTGTCTAGCGGGACAAGCTTTCTCACTCCAAAAGTAGCAAAATTGTGAGTCGATTAGTGAGGGTGATGAGGATACTCGTCATAATCATAAACAGTGAACATTTCTGCAGAGCTTCCTATGTGCTGTTCTAAGCTCTATCTTACGGGCTATGTACCATTATCACCCCCATTTCACAGATGAGGTAACTGAGGCCCAGAGAGGTGAAGAAATATCAGGAGTCACACACAGTGGAGAGTGGAGCTGGGAGATAAACCCTGGAAGGTAACTCTAAGGTTCCCCCTTTGTGCCCTGTGCAGCACTGACTTCTGCCATGGAGACACCTTGTCTTCTGCAGAGCTTTATTAACAGGCTGAAACTTAATCCCAGAATGCCAGGGACAGATCAAAGCTGACACCAAAAGATGCCCATGGCTCTGTTCTTTCCAGCACCCCGAATTCCTGAAGCCAGGGGTCTGTGTGCTGAGTAATGAGGAATGAATTTGGTTAGGCAGGTGTTAAGAGTTGAATTGTGTCCCCCCCAGAAGATGATTAACTCCTAACCCCTAATACCTATGAATGAGACCTTATTTGGAAATAGGGACTTTGCAGATGTCATCAAGTTAGGATGAGGTCATGCTGGATTGGGATGGCTCTAAATCCAATGACTGGTGTCCTTATAAGGAGAGGGAGATTTGGAGCCTACAGACAGACAAGGAGGAAGGCCATGTGACCACAGAGGCAGGGATTGGAGTGACGCGGTCCAGGCCAAGGCACACCAAGAACTGCCAGCAGCCTCCAGGAGCTGGGAGAGAGGCCGGGGACAGATTCTCCTGCACTGCCCCCAGAAGCAACTAACGTTTTGGACACCTTGATTTCGTACTTCTGGCCTCATGAACTGTGAGAGAATGAGTTTCTGTCATTTTAGACCACTTAGTTGCCAGTAATTTGTTACAGCAGCCCTAGCAAACTAATAGTCACTTTCTCGAATCTTCTCTTAAACCAGCTTTTTCATTTTGCTCTTTTCCTCATTAATGAGTTAAATAATTCTTTGACATGTGGTCACTATTACTTGTATGAGACCCCTTTTGAAAATTATACTTCTCGTTGGTGTGGTGGCTCATGGTTTGTAATCCCAGCACTTTGGGAGCCTGAGGGGGGAGGACTGTTTGAGGCTAGGAGTTTGAGACTAGCCTGGGCAACATAGCAAGACCCTATCTCTAAAAAAAAAGAAAAGAAAAATGTGGGGGGGAATTATACTTTGCCATGGCACCAACTCAGAGCTGCTATTTCAGCCTACTCTGCCCACTGTCTGGTAAGGAACATCCCCTCCACCACTCCTCTGTCTCAGGCACTGGGAAAATGCAGGCTGAGCTCCCAGCTCCCCTGGACAGCAGTCTACCCAGAGCTTGGCTGGAGGAGACAGTCCCTTCAGCCTTGGTCTTTCTAAGCAGCTGGAGGAGAGCAGAGTCAGCCTGGCAACAGAAAGCTGAGAGGCAAGGGCAAGTGTGACCTTTTCAAACCTAGCCACATTTGAGGAGTGGGGCAGATAAAACACTCAGAAACCCAAGGGAGAGGTGCTGGGGGCCGGGGCTCAGTGACACGAAGCAGGCAGCCAAACAGCCCACTGAGGACAGTGAAGTCACTTTAAGGCTGACTCGCCCAGATTGGCAGGGAAGTGTGTGCGAAGAAGAAGTCTGCTTCCGCTGCACCAGATGTGGGGTTGGCAGGGCGGGCCTGGGACTGGTGCCTCAGCCTTCGCCCAGTATGAGGCTTCCCGCAGGAGGCTCAGGCGCCAACCCAGCTCCTTACTGAGAAGAGACACCTTTATGGAGGAGGCCCGTAGGGAGATGGGCAGGCCGACAGCCGAGTTGGCATCTCCTCTCCCTCATTTACTCAACTGTGTGGTCAGGAACGTGAATCTCATCTTCAGCTTCCTGCTCTGAAACATGCCGCTTTTCCCACCGGTTCCCATAAGGCTCCGATGGACTCCAGGGTGAGACAGCAGAGGCTGGCATGAAACTGGCACATAAATGTTAAAAAAAAGTCGAGTCATCTCCAAACGCAACTCCCTTGGCTTTTCGGAAGACTTCATTCCGAGCAGGAGGGTGGGAGGCAAAAGCAACTTAAGTAACTATTTTTCCCAAAGTGGAAAATATCTTTTAATTAAAAAAAAAATTACTTCATTCCACCAATTCCAGGATGCACTTTTTTTTCACATTTTAACATCTCAAAAACCTGGATGTGTCTTACTAACGGATGATGTGTCATAGCAGTTTTCCTTCATAATAGTGCATAAAATAGTGGTGTCTGTCCATCAATGGCATCTTAGATTTACGAAATGCGATCCAAAACTGATGCGTGCCCGTTGTATGAAGGTTAGACACGCAGAAGCACACGTAATAAAGGTTCCCCCGTTCCACTCTCCAGAGAGCCCCGCCCCAGAGGCAGCCACCGCACGGGGATGCGACCGCTTCTGTTCCTGTTCCCTTTGCCCACACGTCTCCGGTCAGGAGGCCGAAGTGCTCGCTGAGGACGGCGGCTCGTTACCGACCTGGGTCTCGTGAGCAGGCACCGCGCCACCCTCGCAGCCCGGGCCCGTCTGGGGCAGCAGTGCAGGGCCCTGGCCCGCCCACAAGGTGTGGGGCTGCGGCGTTCAATGCTTCCCGCTTTTTAAGGTGTACCTGCAGTGTACTTTGTAGTTTTGTTATTCGCAAATGACAAAAATCAGGGAGGACCAGTTCGGAAAGGTGGAAAGCTGTGGGAAATCAGAAAGTTATGTCTTACTCAAGGGCAGGTTTTTTTTTTTTTTTTTTGAGCCCGGACACACTTTAGCAGAGCCACCCGGGGCCCTCAGGCCCAGCTCTGTGCCAACTTAACCAAACAGGGAAGAAGGCCTTACATGGCCCACAGGACGTAAGCGGCTTCCTATGCACACCCTGGCTGGCTCTGACGGACAGGTGGTGGCTGCCTGGAGCCCCGTGCGGTGAAGGATTCTGAGGAGCACATCTTTCAAAGTCGAAGAGGCAAGTGATTTGTCCACGGTCGTTTGACTATCGATCAGTGGAACCAATCTGGAATACAGGTTAGTCTGTCGGCCAGCAAATCGAGGGTTCTTCCCACCCCGCCACGTGGCGGCATTCCGGAGGCCACCCTCGCCTCACCCCCATCAGCTATATAAAAAATCTCCTTTGCCCTGAGCCTCCCTCTGTGGTCTTAAGTGGACCGAAACAGAAGACTGAAACGAGAGGCCAGGGGAAGGAGGCGTGGAAACACCAGCCTGGGGACCACTGGCTGTGAATGAGACTTCTGTTTGCCTGCCCTGTGCGTCTGGAATTTTGTGTGAAAACAACGAACTGGAAGGGGGTGAAAGCATGTTCTCAAAAGCAAGGCCACCACACCCCCTCCCTCGCTTGTAAAAGACCTGCTTTGTTTCCAGCAAAGCAAAGGAGAAGCTGGGGATACGCTGAGGTTTGGGGGAGTCCAGCTGCTTGGGGTTGACACGCCAGTGACTAGGAAGAGGCAGCCATCGGAAACAGCAGGAGCCCCCAGAACCGGAGGCTCCTAATCATCGTCACAGCCACGCTTGCGTTTGTGTAATGCTTTGTCGTTTGCAAAATGCTTTCTGAGACATTTTCTCGACAGAGTGAGAGCTTAGGGAGGGACCAAGAGCACTGGTTCCTGCGGCCTTCTATCTTGCTGTCTGGGCGACTGTGGTGTGCCAGCACTGTGGGTGCCATGCTTTGCTCATCATTGTCCCCATCCTCGGGAGTCTGACAGGCAAGGTGGGAGAGTCCTGGCTTCCCTGCCTGCCCTGCTAGCTCCAGGGTCTTACGCGAGTTCATCAATCGCTGCACCAGCTGCAAAAGGGGGACTGGCAGTGGCCGCCTGGCAGGATGGCTTGGAGGATTTGACGAGCTCTGGAGCCGAGAGGCCTGGCTTATGGCAAGACCGTCATCGGTGGTGGCCATTAGCTGTCACGGCTAGTGAGAAGCGAACAGTAAGGCCGGGCTCCAGTATGGTCTAGCCTGGAAGCATCTGGGTATGTGCCTGGATGTTAAGTTCCATCAAGAGAAGCCGCGTGTGGTGGGGAGGGAGAGCTGCATCCTGTTGGGCAGCCTGTGGAGTAAGCGACATTCCTGGCGGGACATTCCTGGGCCCGCAGGGTGGGGGCTGCTGGTTCACAGAGTTCAAGTAGCTGGGCAGCTTTTCACTTTAACTGCAATATGCAAGTACTGAGATCTAATGAGGTCAGATTATATCATTCCTCCCCTTCAACCTTCCCCTGGGTCCCCGTGTCACTCAGAGTAGTAGCTACATTCCTTAAAATGGCCTATAGAGCCCTATACAGTTGGGTCCCCACTGCCTCCCTGACTTCTGCCCCTACTACTCTTTTCCTTACTCTGCCCTGGCCACAGTGGCCTCCTCAAACATACCAAGCACGCTGCTGCCTCGGGGTCCTCGCACATGCTGTTCCACTGCCAGCTATGTTCTTCCTCCAGGTATTCACACAGCTCCCTCATTTCCTTCAGACTTTTGCTCAATGCCACCTTTTCAAAGAGGCCTTCTTTGACGACTGATGGTGGTCCCTGTCCAGCATACCATGCTGACTTTTCCTTCAGAGCACTTCTCAGCCATGACATACTTTATAACATACACAAGTTTGTTATCTGTCTCTCTCCCCACTACAATGTAAGCCCCATAAGGGCAAGGATTTTGTTTGGTTAACTGCTAGGACTTAGCGTTATGCCTGGCTTTTAGTGGGTGTTCAAAAAAATAGGTGCTGAATGAATAAACCACTGTTAAAACAGCAGGCTGCTGTGCAGTGGTGCGGCATGAAGCCCTTTTTGTTGTTTAGAACTAACATTTGTGGCTGGGCGTGGTGGCTCATGCCTGTAATCCTAGCACTCCGGGAGGCCGAGGTGGGCGGATCATTTGAGTTCAGGAGTTCGAGACCAGCCTGAGCAAGAGCAAGACCCCGTCTCTACTAAAAACATAAAGAAATTAATTGGCCAACTAAAAATATATAGAAAAAATTAGCCAGGCATGGTGGCGCATGCCTGTAGTCCCAACTACTTGGGAGGCTGAGGCAGAAGGATCGCTTGAGCCCAGGAGTTGGAGGTTGCTGTGAGCTAGGCTGACGCCATGGCACTCTAGCCTGGGCAACAGAGTGAGACTCTGTCTCAAAAAATTTGTTAGCAGTTGCTTCATGTCAGGCATTGGACTAAACCCTTGATATGCCTTCGCTTATTTAACCAAGTACTATTATTATTCTGCTTTATAGATGAGGAAACTGGATCTCAAAGAAGATAGTTCCCTTACCCCAGTTAGTAAAAGGCAAAAGATTTATATGCTCTGAAGAGAAACTAGAGTATGCCTTACTCCAGTTAGTAACGGCAGAGCCAGAACCACATCTAGTTCTGACTACCCGAGCGTGAGTTCGAGCCACCGCACCGTGTTCATTCCCAACGCAACAAGAGTCTGAAAGCGTGGACACCAGAACTATAGTAAGCACATAGGCGATCTATATCCCTTCTTCATACCTTTTTATATTTATGATTTTTTTCCAGGAAGCACATATTAATTTTATATTCAGAAAAAGAAAAAATGTTTTTCCACCTGTCTATCCACCAGGCATCAGCAAATAACTGTGGACCCTAATGAGGGAGGTTGCCCATGGCTCTTCTGGGAACCCCTGAATCCCAGAATCTCTGGGAACTTGGTTAAGAGCAAGAGGGTTTCATCCTCTACAGATGACGGCAGGAAAATGATTTACAGGCAGGATGGTAGGATTGCTATTGTCACCACAGGCACCAAGGGGGAGACACAAGACAAAGCTTCTTCCACAAATGCAATGGTGCAACTTCTTTCCTTCTGGATTCTAGTGTCTCTCTGTCCCTTTCCCCATCTCCACCAAAAATTCCCAAAGCAACCTCTCCCTGCTTTCAGTCCATGGAGGACTTTTTCTGTGACCCTCCTCTTACCCCAATACTTTCTACTCTACAAGTCCCTTGGTATAGTTTCTCTCTCGTATTAAACTATAAGCTCCTAATGGCAGGGCTGTGCCCGACTTGCCTGTGCCACCCTCCAGCCCCCCACTGCCCAGGGAGGCATATCCTATGGGTTTGCAGATTTTCTCCACGTTGACCCTGCTTTGGCCTTCACAGGGAGAGGTACTCAAGTTTCCTCTTCCATGTTATCTCCTATGGTCCGTTGCAAAGATTCAGATCTCTGGCTCCAGGCATTTATTGCATTTTTCTGATCAAAGCTCTCTTCTGAGCAGGATATTTTCCATACCAGGAAGCTTAAGAGAGTCCAGAGTAAGCCATGGGAAGAGGAATGGGGTGATCACAATTTTCTCTAGTTCCTGCCCTGGTTTAGCACAAGAAAAGGAGTTGGATCCCTTGCTCGCTTGTCCTCTGAGCACCTTAGTTAATTCAGTATACATATACTTCCTTTTATTCGGAATTTTTTTTTTTTTTTTTTTTGAGACAGAGTCTCATTGTGTTGCCCCGGCTAGAGTGCCGTGGTGTCAGCCTGCCTCACAACAACCTCAGACTCCTGGGCTCAAGCGACCCTCCTGTCTCAGCCTCCCGAGTAGCTGGGACTACAGGCATGCGCCACCATGCCCGGCTGATTTTTTCTATATATTTTTAGTTGGCCAATTAATTTGTTTCTATTTTTAGTAGAGACGGGGTCTCGCTCTTGCTCAGGCTGGTTTCGAACTCCTGACCTTGAGCGATCCTCCCGCCTTGGCCTCCCAAAGTGCTACGATTACAGGCGTGAGCCACGGCACCCGGCCCCAATTTGAAACTTTTTATTTTGATGTGATTTTAAATTTATAGAAATTTGCAAGAATATCACAAGGAACTCACATTTAGCCCTCACCCAGATTTATCAGTTGTTTACATTTTGCCTCATTTGCTTTATCTCTCTATATGTATGTGTGTATATATACACACGTTTTTTTCTGAACTGTTTGAAAATGTCAGCTTATTCATTGTGTCCCTTTGCCCCTGTAGACTTCAGCATGTATTTCCTAAGAACAAGGACATTCTTCTGTGTTTTTGCTCCTTACCTGTAGTGCTGGTTTCTTGCCCTAATATTGTGTTTACTGGCAATTGGAGGGTGGGGGTAGGGAGATCTTACGGGTCTGAAGGAATTAGTCAAGAAGATTTGAGGCCCGGCACGGTGGCTCACGCCTGTAATCCTAGCACTCTGGGAGGCCAAGGCGGGAGGATCACTCAAGATCAGGAGTTTGAAACCGGCCTGAGCAAGAGTGAGACCCGTCTCTACTAAAAATAGAAAGAAATTGGCCAACTAAAAACATATAGAAAAAATTAGCTGGGCATGGTGGCGCATGCCTGTAGTCCCAGCTACTCGGGAGGCTGAGGCAGGAGGATTGCCTGAGCCCAAGAGTTTGAGATTGCTGTGAACTAGGCTGACGACACGGCACTCACTCTAGCCCAGGGAACAGAGTGAGACTCTGTCTCAAAAAAAAAAAAAAAGTTGTCACAGTGTTCCTTTCCTTCTAACTAGACCCTGCAGGGACAGAAACCCACAGTCTTCTTTTTGGAAAAGTGAAGCTGGGTCTTCTTTTTGGAAAAAGTCTGCCTATTATATCCAGATGAAAACAGGAGCCTTGGCACAGCCCCAAAGCCAAACACAATTTAGGAAGGTGACATCAATTAAGCAGCCAGTCTCAGACCTTGAAACATGTTTACTCTCACCCAAAGTTTCCTCTTTCCCGTGTCCTTTCCAAACCCTGTTCTTCCCCCAGGCCTAGCCACAGCTCCAGCCTGCATGAAACCATTCATTCACACCTGACCTGTTCCCACCTTCCCCTTCTTGTTACATCTCCAATAAGCCCAAATCTTTCCTGTACTTCAAGGCCTGTCTCCAAAGCCCCACTCCCTAACAATTTCTCAGGCTGCTCCTTGGACAAGCCATTTGATTCTGAGTCGATGTGCATCATCAATAATTTGGTTGTTCAAACATTTAATGCTTGCTCAGGATGCATGGACAGGAAGCTATTTTATTTTTATTTTCTAATTTTAATTTTTTTTGTTTTGAGACAGAGTCTCACTCTGTTGCCCGGGCTAGAGTGCCGTGGCGTCAGCCTAGCTCACAGCAACCTCGAACTCCTGGGCTCAAGTGATCCTCCCACCTCAGCCTCCAGAGTAGCTCGACTACAGTGTGCACCACCATGCCCCGCTAATTTTTCTATTTTTAGTAGAGACGGGGTCTCACTCTTGCTCAGGCTTGTTTCGAACTCCTGACCTTGAGCGATCCTGCTGCCTTGGCCTCCCAGAGTGCTAGGATTACAGGCGTGAGCCACCGCGCCCGGCCCCATCCATTGGGTTTTCACCTCTACTGGCATGTGTCTGCTTGCACTTTGACATTCTCTGCTATGTTGTGACCTAACACGTGGCCCTCTCCAGAAGCTGAGCAGATGCTGGGGCTGTGTTTCTTATACTTCCCAGCCTGCAGAGCTGTGAGTTAAACAAACCTCTTTTTTTTAGAAAATAAGTTGCCATGTCAGGCATTCTGTTATAGCAACACAAACGGACTAAGACACTTAGTAAAATGGAACGTTTGGCAGCCCTGAGGTCACCTCCAAAATTTCTAGAAAATTTTACTGGTCTGTGAAGTCCAATTCCAACATAAGGCACCTCTGTGCCTTACAAACCTAGGCTTGCTTAGACCAGAGCTTGCCAGCTGGTAGCCCCACTGGCCAGATGGGGCCCGCAGACACGTTTTGCTTGCCTCCCACGGTGCCTTGGTCACCATCTTTAATCTGAAAAGTGAACATGAAGTCCAGTTTCCAGTTTCTTTTGAAAATTCAGAAGATGTTGGCGATAGTCCCACAGGGCATAAAATCAGCTGGAGCCAAGAAGCAGGTGGCCTCCTCTGCTTTCCAGGTGACCTTCTCTGCTGACTGGAACACCCAGTTTGCTTCACTGCCACCGGACACAGGACTATGACTGCTGATCCTAAGCTCTGTCTAGCAACAGTGCCCTAGCTAATACCTCCCTGCAAAACTAGGAGGCTGCTGCTCTAGCAAGGCCTGCCCAGAAACGGGCCTGTAGCAGACAGAGGGTACTAGGAAGCCAGGAGGACAAGAGCAACTTGTTCAACGCAGTGGGCTCCTTAGCTGATGACACAAAAGAATTCACTTGCTTAGGAATTCCTTCTCACTTTCACAGAAACTTCCGCCAAGCTGTAATTATCAGGAATGCTGTCACAGCCTGCCTGAGGCCCAGCTGCTGAAAGCCTGTATGTGATACGGTCCTTTGTCCACAAGAATGGCAGCATTCTGAGCAAAAACAGTTTCCAAAGCTGGTGTTAATGCATTTGAAACATCTAAAAGAAAAAGGCACAATAAACAACAACAAAAACAAAAGATAGCAAGCTTTGGTTACTCAGCCTTTTTCACTCAGCCTATACCCATCCCACCAGAGCTGACACTTGGTCCTGGTGGAGCTTGACTAGATAAAATATGCCACTCTTACACAGGCTGTCTGTTTCCAGGGAGTGTCCAGATGCAATGGAAACAAACCACTCTTTTCTTCAAGTACGAAGCATAGAAGATAATATAGGAGACACCCATGTACACATTACCCCAAATGGACAAACATTAAATTCTGCCATGTGCCTTCTTAAAAAATAAAACATTCATTTTAAAGTTGATGTCCCCTCCCTGTTTTTCCTTAACTCCCCTAAATCTCATTTCCCTTCCACTACCAGAAGCAAATATAGGAAATTGGTATTTATTGATACTTTTCCTACATAGACAACATAGTTTTTGTTTTTCATTAACTATTGTTTCAGCTCTACTGGAGTTGATGCATTTAAATCCAGTTCATTAATTTTAGCTCTTATATAGTGTCCCATCACATAGTTGCTTCCCACAATTCATCTGCTTCCCTACTGATGGACATTTAGATTGTTGCTGAGGTTTTGCTATTACAAAGAATGCTTCTGTGAACAAGGATCCTTGTACACATTTCCTTGTGCACACACATCCAAGTTTCTCTCACATATATAACTAGAAGGAGGGTTGCTGGATAAAGTATTATACATTTTTAATGTTACTAAACATTGTTCAATTGCTCTCCCAAGTGGCCATATTAAGTATGGCCCACCAAAATGAACCACAGATTCTATTTTTCTACACCTTTGTTACACTTAGCATTGTTATAACTTCACTTTTTTTCAGTGTGAAGGGTATGAAATGACATCTTATTAAGGTTTCCATTTGTATTTCCCTGAATGATCTTTTCATATTTTATTGGCCATCTGGATTCTTTTTCTGAGATTTGCTAGTTCATATTCTTTTCTTGTTCATATTATATGCCAACAAATGGTCTCTTACAATCCTTTGTATTTCTGTAGTATCACTTGTAATGCCTCTTTTTTTTTTTCTTTTTTTTTTGAGACAGAGTCTCACTCTGTTGCCCAGGCTAGAGTGCTGTGGTGTCAGCCTAGCTAATAGCAACCTCAAACTCCTGGGCTCAGGTGATCCTTCTGCCTCAGCCTCCCGAGTAGCTGGACTACAGGCATGCGCCACCATGTCTGGCTAGCTTTTTCTGTATATTTTCAGTTGGCCAATTAATTTCTTTATACTTTTAGTAGAGACAGGGTCTTGCTCTTGCTCAGGCTGGTCTCGATCTCCTGAACTCAAATGATCTGCCCGCCTCAGCCTCCCGGAGTGCTAGGATTACAGGTGTGAGGCACTGAGCCCGGCCAATGCCTCCTCTTTTATTTCTGATTTTGAGTAGTCTTTTTTCTTAGTCTAGCTAAATGTTTGTTGATTTTATCATTTCAAAGCACCAACTCTTAGTTTTGTTTGTTGACCAATTCTATTGTTTTTCTAGTCTCTATTTCATGTATATCTGTGCTGATCTTTATTATCTCCTTCCTTCTGCAAACTTTGGCCTTCGTTTGTTAGCTCATATCCTTTGATTATTTTTCTTTTGGGTTTTTCTTACCATATTGTACTTACTTATAAATTTGAGATACTAATCCTTTGTTATAAATGTTGCAAATATCATCTCCCAGTTTGTCTTCTATTAATAACTTAATACTTTCCATTGTACAAAAGTTTTTCATGTTAATATACAAAGTTGAATTAATTTTTACCTTTGTAAGCTGACCCACCAACAAGGTCATAAAATTATTTGACGCCTCCCCTTTTTTTCTTTTCTCTTTCCTTTCCTTTTCTTTCTTTTTCTTTTTCTGAGACAGGGTCTTGCTCTATTACCCCAGCTAGAGTGCAGTGGTGTCAGCCTAGCTCACTACAACCTCAAACTCCTGGGCTCAAGCGGTCCTCCTGCCTCAGCCTCCTGAGTAGCTGGGACTACAGGCCCATGCCACCACACCTACCTAATTTTTCTATTTTTGGTAGAGACAGGGTCTTGATCTTGCTCAGGCTGGTATTGAACTCCTGGCCTCAAGCAATCCTCCCGACTTGGCCTACCAAAGTGCTAAGATTACGGGCGTGAGTGGCTATGCCTGGCCCCCTTCCGTTTTTTCTAATAAAGTCTTTAATTCATCTGACATTTATTTTTGTATAAGGCATAGAGATTGGCTTTTATTTTTTCCATATGGGAATCCAACTGTCTGCTCAAATTATTTATTGAATTATTTCTCCAGTGATTTATAATGTAATGTGACCTCTATTACAATACCAAGATTTTACATGTGCTTGGATTGATTTCTGAGCTGTTTTGTACTACTGATGTATTTGTCTGTCTCTGCTCTAATACCATATTCTAAATCACTATAGCTTTATTAGAAGTCTTGAAATTTGATGAAGCAAGCCTGTCCTTTTATCTTTTGCAGAAGTTCTTGGCAATTCTTGAAACTTTAAATTTCCTATCAGTTTATTAAATTCAAAGAAAAATCCTATTGGAATTTTAATTGGAATTACATTAAATTCATAGATTACTTTTGAGAAAGTAGATATCTTTATGATACTGAGCCTTCCCTTTCACAGAGTGTATTCTTTTTTAAGGGACAGGGTTTCAATCTGTCACCCAGCCTGGAGTACAGTGGCTCAATCACAGCTCAGTGTAACCTCAACTACCTGGGCTCAAGTGATACTCCCCACCTCAGCCTCCTGGGAAGTGGGGACCACAATCATGTGCCACCATGTTCAGCTAATTTTTTAATTTTTTGTAGAGACAGGGGTCTGTGTTGCCCAGGCTGGTCTCAAATTCCTGGCCTCAAGCGATCCTCCTGCTTTTGCCTCCCAAGGTGCTGATATTACAAGAATGAGCAGCCACATACAGCTACTCAGAATGCCTTTGAAAGAGGATACTCAGGACTACCTATATCACATAGCATGCATTCTTTAAAAAAACAGAATTTTTTGGAGCAGTTTTAGGTTCAAAGCAACATTGGGTGGAAATTAGCATGCATTTAAAAGAGCCCACTACTCGGGAGGCTGAGGCAGGAGGATCGCTTGAGCCCAGGAGTTGGAGGTTGCTGTGAGCTAGGCTGACGCCACGGCACTCCAGCCTGGGTAACGGAGTGAGACTCTGTATAAAAAAAAAAAAAAAAAAAAAAAACCAATAAAAATAAAAGAGCCCGGAGAGAAATTCCTATTTACTCTTTGTATATCTCAATAACTTGTTTTTAATCTTATTAACACTGACTTTGGTAAATGACCTCGATTCCATCCCAGTCACTCCATTCTCTTCCACTCCACTCCATTCCACTCCATTCCATTTCATTCCATTCATTACACGTTATTACTGATACAGTCCATTCCATTCCATCCCACTCCACTCTATTCCTTTCCATTCCACTCTGTTCCATTCCATTCCACTCCATGCCATGCCATGCCATTGCAATCCACTGAATTGCACTCCATTTTTTCAATATCATGCCATTACATTCCATTTCACTCCAGTCCACTCCACCCATTCCATTCCACTCTATTCTATTTCATTCCATTTTATTCAATTCAGCAATCTACCATTCCACCCCATGCCACTCCAATCTACTCCACTCTATTGTATTCTACTCGACTCCACACCACTCCGTTCCACTTGAATAAACTCAATTCCACTCCACTCCATTCCACCAGATTCCATTCCATTCCACTCCACTCCATTCCTTCCATTCCACTCCACTACATTACCCTACACTCAATCCAAATCACTATATTCCATTCCATTTTATTTCACTCCGTTCCACTCCACTCCATTCCACTCCACTTTATTCCACTCCATTCCATTCCACTTTATTCCATTCCTTTCCATTCCACTCCTTTGCATTCCATTGCATTCCACTGTATTCCATTTTGTTTCACTCCATTACGTTACATTAAGTCCCTTCTATGCCACACCACTCCATTCAAATCCATTCCACTTTATTCCATTTCGTTCCATTCCATTCTACTGCACTCCAGTCGATTCCATTACACTCCCTTCTATTCCATTCTACTTTATATCATTCCATTCTATTCTGTTCTACTCCATTCCATTTTCTTCCACTCCTCTCCATTCCATTCCACTAAATTCCATAACACTCCATGCCATGCCATTCCACTCCATTTCATTTCACACTCTATTCAATCCCACTCTACTCCATTTTATTCCATTCCATTCCACTCCACTCCACTCTGTTCAATTCCAATCCATGCCAGTCCATTCCACTTCACTCCATTCCACTCTTTTATTTCTATTCCAGTCTGTTCCTCTCCATTCTATGCCATTCCATTCCACTCCACTCCATTATATTCCACTCCATTTCATTCTGCCCCACTGCATTCCAATCTACTCCACTGCACTTCATTCCCCTGTATTTTAATCCTTTCCACTCCATTACATTAAATTCCTTTCCATTTCACTCCATTTCATCCCAATCCACTCCATTCCATTTCACTCCATTACATCCTACGCCACTCCATTTTACTCCATGCCATTGCATTCCATGCTACTCTACTCCACTCAATTCCACTCCACTCCACTCAACTCCTTTTTATTCCATTCCATTTCATTCCACTCAATTGCATTCCAATTGATTCAATTACACTCCATTGCACTGCCTTCCATTCCACTCCATTCAATTCCACTCACAGCATTCTATTCCACTCTACTCCTTGCCATTCCATTCTAAACAACTCTACTCCACTCCATTTTACTCCATTCAATTACAATCCATTCCACTCCACTCCATTCCAATTTTATTCCATTCCATTTCACTCAATGCCATTCCATTCTACTCTATTTCATACCATTCCATTCCATTCTGCTCCACTCCGTTACATTACATTACTCTCCACTTCATCACATTCTTTCCATTCCATTGCATTCCACTCTAGTCCATTCTGTTCCACTCCACTCCATTAAATTCCACTCATACCATTCCATTCCAATCCATTCTACTCCACCACGGTACATTCCATGCCATTCCACTTCACCCCATTCCATTTTATTCCATTCGACTCCACCCCACTCCAATCCACACCATTCCATTTCACTCCACTACACTCCCTTCCATTCCATTCAACTGCACTAACTCCACTCCATTCCATTCCATTCTTTTACTTCTATTCAGGTACATTCCTCTCCACTCCACTCCATTTCACTTCACTCATTCAGTGACATTCCTTTCCAATCCATTCAACTCCATTGCATTCCACTATGCTCCACTGCATTCCACTTCATTCCATTTTATTCTATTCCCCTCCATTCCATTCCATTTCACTCCATTTGATTCTATTCCACTCCACCCACTCCATTCCAATCAACTCCACTCACCCCTTCCATTCCATTCTGCTGTATTCCACTCCTTTTCACTCTATTCCATTCCATTCCACTCCATTCCATTTCACTCCATTCTACTCCACAACACTTCATTCCAATCCATTCCATTCCATCTCATCCAATTCCACGCAGCTCCATTCTATTCCATTCCATTCCACTCCATTACTCTATTCCATCAGACTCCACTCAATTCCAAACCACTCCATCCAGTCAATTCCTATCCATTCCACTACATTTCATAAAATTCCACTCCACTCCATCCATTCCTTCATTCCGTTTCACTACACACCATTTGACTCCATTTCATTCCACTGCATTCCTTTCAATTCCACTTTGTACCACTCCACTCAACACCATACCACTCAATTCCACTCTATTCAGCTCCATTCCTCTCCATCCCACTCCAATCCATTCCACTGCGTTCTATTTCGTTCCACTCTATTCCATTCCAATCCTCTCCACTTTACTGCATTCCATTCCACTCCATTCCTCTCCACTCCCTTCCACTCTATTCTATTCCACTCCATTCCCCTCATTTCTATTCCATACCAGCCCACTCCACATCATTTCACTCCTTCCCATTCCATTCTGTTCCACTCCACTTCATTCCCCTCTAGTGCATTCCATTCCATTCCACTCTACTCCATTCCACTCCACTCCATTCCAGTCCTTTCCAATTTTTTTGGCTCAATTTATTATATTCACTCTTATTTTCTTTCTTCTTCCCCCTGCCCCACCCATTTACCCTATACTATTCCATATTTTATATACCTGTGTAGACCATATTAAAGTTCTGTGGAAACACAAGAGGGCATATATAAATGCTTATTTAATATCTTTCTAATTAGTAATTGGTGAAAACAAGGTTCAGCTTTTCTCATTATGTTTAACTGTGTACTTTATTTTATTATTTTTTGAGACAGAGTCTCACTCTGTTGCCTGGGCTAGAGTGCCGTGGTGTCAGCCTAGCTCACGGTAACCTCAAACTCCTGGGCTCAAGCGATCCTTCTGCCTCAGCCTCCCGAGTAGCTGGGACTACAGGCATGCGCCACCATGCCCGGCTAATTTTTTCTATATATATTTTTAGTTGGCCAATTAATTTCTTTCTGTTTTTAGTAGAGACAGAGTCTCGCTCTTGCTGAAGCTGGTTTCAAACTCCTGACCTCAAGTGATCCTCCTAGAGTGCTAGGATTACAGGCATGAGCCACCATGCCCAGCCTAACTGTGTACTTTTAAAAAGTCTAAAAATTTGTGAGAAATGAGGTTCTTTTCCACAGTCAAATTTGCATTCATGGTAACAGAATATTCACTGCCACTAAGTGATTTTATTACAGGCCAGAAGGCCTGTAATAACACACCATCATACTATCTACCAGTGGCTATCACTAACAACCAGAAAGTAGTGATTCAAGTCCACCTTCAGACTTGGGTCTTACTCCCTTTATCCAACAATTAAGTGAGCATCTAATATGTGCCAAAATGAGTAAAGACCCAGTACTTAGTTGCCCTCTGGGAACCTGAAGTCTTTTTTTTGTTTGTTTGTTTTTGAGACAGAGTCTCGCTTTGTTGCCTGGGCTAGAGTGCCATGGCGTCAGCCTAGCTCACAGCAACCTCAAACTCCTGGGCTCAAGCGATCCTCCTGCTTCAGCCTCCCGAGTAGCTGGGACTACAGGCATGTGCCACCATGCCCGGCTAATTCTTTCTATATGTTTTTAGTTGGCCAATTAATTTCTTTCTATTTTTAGTAGAGACGGGGTCTCGCTCTTGCTCAGGATGGTTTTGAACTCCTGGCCTTGAGTGATCCTCCCGCCTCGGCCTCCCAGAGTGCTAGGATTACAGGTGTGAGCCACCACACCCGGCCAGAACTTGAAGTCTTAAAGAACTTAATGGGGAAGAAAGAAGCAGCAATTACAGCTCAGGGAAGGAGGGGATAAGCTATGAGGAGAGGTACACCTAGTCCACAGTGTCCAATTAAAGCTGTCCCCATAGCTTTACAAATAGTGGTTGAAGACAAAGGACATACCTTTAAGAAAACTATCTAATTGAAGAAATCTTTAAAACAATTTCTAAATTTAAATTATAGGTATGACAGTAATCTTGAAGAAGCAAAAGCTTCATAATTCCTCATCCTAAGAAACGCATTTCCTAAGTGCTCTCTTGTTTTGGACTTCCTACAACTTGTTTAGAATCAATAATATCAATGATAACAGGGGAAGGATGTATTTCTTAACAAAGTTTCTTTAATTTGCCAATTTTGATACACTTCATAAAATCAAGTCTATCAGCAATTCAGAAGTCACCTAACGGGAGGTTCGGGGATGAACCAGTCTCCAACCTGGCTCCCAATGACCCCCGCTGGCACCTCTTGGTATCCATGCTTGTGGTTAATCCCCTCACACATTGTACCAGGTTAGTCTGTGTGACCAACAGAATATGGCAAAGTATGGTATCGTATGGTATGTTACTTCCGAGATTTGGATATAAATGATATGGCAGCTTCCATCCTTGTGTGGCTTCCATCTCTTTTGTTTTTCTCTCTTGAATCACTGGCTCTGGGGGACGCCAGCTTCTGTGTCTGAGCAGAAGGAGAGGAGAGGCCCACGTGGTGAGGAACTGAAGTCTCTAGCTCCCAGACACCTGAATGAGCTTAGAAAATCCACCATGCCCTAGCTTGATAGCAACTCCATAAGAGACCCTGAGCCAGAACCACTCAGCTAAGCTGCTCCTGGATTCTTGACCCTCAGAAACTGTGTGAGATAATATTTGCTGTTTTTTTTTTTTTTTTTTTTTTTGAGACAGAGTCTCACTCTGCTGCCCGGGCTAGAGTGCCGTGGCGTCAGCCCAGCTCACAGCAACCTCAAACTCCTGGGCTCAAGCAATCCTACTGCCTCAGCCTCCCAAGTAGCGGGGACTACAGACATCCGCCACCATGCCCAGCTAATTTTTTTTTCTATATATTTTTAGTTGGCCAATTAACTTCTTTCTATTTATAGTAGAGAC
>CAUYRT010059187.1:0-44003 GCA_963574885.1 Lepilemur ruficaudatus
ACCCCTTCTCCATTCAAGCCCCTTTGTTAAGTGACTTTGCAGTTCCTCCCACTAAAAAGTGTATTTCCCAGCCCCTTGATTTGGCCAAGCGACTAGTTTTGGCTGACAAAATAAAGCAGAAGGACAGTTTCCCTACTCTAAGCTTAGGTCATAAGAAGTTTCATCTGTTTCCACTTTCATGGTTGTATTTCTGCCATTTTCATTAGAAGAACACGCCTAGGCTAGCCCAAAGGTAGGAGGGAGGATAAGAGACACGTGGAACACGGCTGCCCTCACAGAGCCCCAGGCTATTATACATTAGACAATTCTCACCTGACCTCTAAACGCATAGATACCTTGTCAGTCCAGCCAAGACCATCAGAGACATGAATCTGCACCCAGCCTATGTCAGTGACCCACAGATGTGCAGGCAACGATAAATAATTGTGAAGTGGTTTGTTACAGCAAAAGCTAACAAAGTGCTTACAAAATAGCTAAGAAGATACGTTCAATAGGTAAGTGTAGGTAGGAGTTTGAAGCTAAGAAAAAAAGAACTATAAGTTATATAATTTTCTCAGCATTAATTCAAATCATACCTGTAGTCTGAAAACCATAAAAGTTGTTTTTTTTTTTGTTTTTTTGTTTTTTTTGAGACAGAGTCTCACTTTGTTTCCCAGGGTGGAGTTAGTGCCATGGCGTCAGCCTAGCTCACAGCAACCTCAAACTCCTGGGCTCAAGGGATCCTTCTGCCTCAGCCTCCCGAGTAGCTGGGACTACAGGCATGCGCCACCATGCCCGGCTCATTTTTTCTGTATATATCTTAAGTTGGCCAATTAATTTTTTTCTATTTATAGTAGAGATGGGGTCTCGCTCTTGCTCAGGCTGGTTTTGAACTCCTGACCTTCAGCGATCCGCCCACCTCGGCTTCCTAGAGTGCTAGGATTACAGGCATGAGCCACCGCGCCGGGCCGGGACTGCTCTTTTGAAAAGCGTTTTCCTTTGCTTATAATATTCTAGATGTCTGTATCAGTCTAAGTAGAATCACTAGAAGGAAATTCATCTATTTCTTTAGGTTAAAAGATTTGTTCTGGGATTCAAAGCTACACAGTTAAGTTTGTTAAACAGTCTCTGTAAGGCAGTTGTCTTTTTGTCTGATACTGTAGTTTCAGACATGATGTAAAGTTTTAGACTGATGTAAAGTTATGGAGAGCAAGGGCATACTGGAACACATAAGCTTGAACTGGAACCTATGACGATGGGTTGAAACTCATGCCAGTAAGAAGCTGGAACTCTTTGTCATGGAGCTAAACAGATCTGGTCCATGAGACAGAAAAGGCGACAGAGTTTGCAGGGCAGGTTGGATCTTTTACATAGCTGTGAAATAAGCCAGCAAAGCGACAACATGCATGAGTTTCAGAAGTCCCTGGTTATCATGCCCTGTGTTTCTGAATGTAAAAACAATGATCTGACTGCTGCTTCACTTCCACTCTCCAGTATTGCACAAAAAATCTTTAAGCCTAACTGGAAATACAGGAACAGGAATTCTTGGAAACATAGTTCTTCCAAGCCAAGTTGACACATTAAAAAACCACCACGACCTCGGCATGTGGAAGGAGGCGGGGGAGGGGTAGAGGGAACTCTGGGGCAGCTGCTATGCTTGCGTCTGTTGGTATCTGCTTCTCTCCCAGCTGGGCTCTGGCACTAGCTGGTTGTTACCCTGTTGTTTCTGGCCAGCGGTGCATTGGCTTGGTTGTTTTTCTGCGGTGTGGTGGCAACACAGCAAACGGGAATAGCCCTTCTAATGCAATAAGAAGGGAGAGAAAAGAGCACAGCTCCAAATCTCTCCGTCTACTTATTTCTCAGCCATGTTTTGCAGCTTTCTCCAACCCTTATCCCATGCTTTCCCACTCTCACCCTCCCTCAGTCATCTCCATTAACTGCAACACAACTGCCCTCCAATTGGACCTTTTAATGCTTGTGTTAGTGTTTCAGCACCGTCTTCTTCCCCAGCACACGAGTGGTGACATCAAGGTTGGTGGCAAAACCTAGCAACCCCTGTATTTACTATCATATAAGCTGTAATAATATTGTAAATGTAGTTTTTTTATTTTATTGTAACATATTATTAAGGTAATATAGAGAAAATGATTTAAAAACAGCTGATGTTTGGGTTATGTTGCGTAGCTTTTCTGGGGATTTTTTTAGCACAGCTCTTTTCTGATCAATCTATCTGGGGGGAAAGGGCCAATTAGGATTATACTTTGAACCACAGGGATTTTAAAGACTTGTATATTTTTGGCCCATGCTCCAGAATAGACATGCATTTAAGGAAACCTGATTATCTCAATTGCTCCTAAAGGTGACAAGAGAAGGCTATACATTTGCCAACAGCCGCTCTTATTATCACGAAATATCATCCATCTACCTGATTCTTCCCTTTGGCTCCATAAATTGCAGTGGTATTTCCTTAGAAACCCAAACTGAAAAACATCCTTCCTGTGCCTTTAATTTCTAGTGCTGGCTTTTGGTTGGTTAGAGCAACTGGCAGCCCCCAGCTTGGCTAACACATTTCTCTGTGTCTACAAGAAATATTGAGCAATACTGAGCCACAGGAAATCTAGGCAAAGGACATAGACTGAATTTTATTATTACTTGAAAATCATAATAGAGCTTAAACTCCCACAAATGACTGCAATTAAATTCAACCACTTAATGCAGTATACCAGGCATAATGGTGTTTTTGAAATTGTTTACTTTTTGAACAACTGACAACTCAAAAGAAAGATCTTTCATGGAAGCCACAGAGCATGTTGGCCAAATAATTACTACAGAAATGCTCCTAAATCAAGTAAAGCAAAAAAGAAAACATAATAGAACATGAGATAGTAATGCTGTTAGTTGTTAATGCTCTTATTGTAAACTATTGGGGGAAGATACACCTCTTGTGGGCTGGCCAGAAGTTCCTTCATTGCCTTACAAGATCTGGGAGACTGAGCAATCAAGCTTGAACTAAGCACAAGAAGAGCGTCTGCAACACTTTAAACTTCACAAAGAAGTTACCAGGTAGAAGGGGACAATTGCAGGGACTGATTTTCCTGACAAAATGACAGTGTCTTGACAATGGCTATGAAAGCTTGATGACCCTTAACATCTTGTGGAACAAAGAAGTCAGTAGAACAAGGTGAAAATGTTAAAGAGGGAATATAAGAAACACAAAAGAAAGATGACAAGGTGACAAGTTAAACATAATCCCCAGAATAAGAAACGTCAGAAGCCTCCTCCGCAGTACACCTACAAACACCTGCCCTTTTGTTAATACGTAAAAGAGGGCCTCTCGCTGTAACTCCTTAACTTCCTTGGTGGAGGGAAATCAGATGATGAGGCAGTGTGACGGGGCCTGGTGGGAGAGATTTTACTGGACGATGCCTCTAACAAGCTGTATTTTACCTTAATCAGTCTTTTGTTTGTTACCCCCAGCTCCTGGCTCCTCAAGTCTTCCAACGTTACCTCATCTCTCCTTTTACCTCCCCGATCACAAAATCTCAAAGGAGTTCATAGGTTGAAGTAGATGTGTTCACTGAATAATCCATGTGAGTGTTGGGGCAGACCAGTCAGGGCATCCCCTTGACCTGAAAACTTTTAATTGGAGCCAACTTTCAAAGAGATAAGAGAATAGACATCCACTTGTGATATTCTTTCCTTAATTATGTGACAGCCTATCCAAATTTTCAAAAATCTACAGTCACTGATCTCTGAGGACCTTTGGTGTCTTTGACTTGGCTCTGGTGGAATACCCTCCATTCTTCCAAATAGTCCACCCCTTTGCCTTGGCCTTAAATTTCACCATGAAGGGGTGAGCCCTTTATTTTAAGCATTCCTGTCTATCTAATAATAAAAAATAGTATTCTGTTGAATAAGACAGTGGCATTCAAAAACTTAATATAAATGAGTTATTTATATCATTTTCTTCAATGGAGGAAGTGTGATGGTTGAATAAGGATCAGGGGAAGGAAAATCCTTCAATGGAAGTGTTGAGAGAAAGAGACAAAGAGTTTGGAATGGGCAACAATTGTCTTCTTAACAAATATCATTTACATGATAATTCTTTTCCCTTTTCTGGACATCAGATGCAGAGAATTGAGTCAATGATTCAGTTCATGGTACATTATCATCACTGGTCAAAGCAAGACTTTCTTTTTTTTTATTTTTTGCATTTTATTTGCATTCCTCATTCCCATTCCACCTCTCCACAGCAGTCCTTCTATGGTATTAGATGTGCATCTTTTTGTTCACGTGTTCTTGCAAAAAGCATATTGTTTTGTGTACATTTAACTTACATAAATGATGTCATGTTACATATTTCCATCTGTTTTAAGTTTTCTTTTGCTCAAGACTATATTTTAAGATCCATGCATGTTGCTGTGTGTAGCTCTTGTCCCTTGGTTCTTACCACCACACAATGAGTACATTTTCCCCACACGCTCTCCCAGTAACATGCACCTAGAGTATCTCTAGTTACCCCAGCCCAAATGAGGCTGAAGCCAATAACCACACACATGACACTTTGCGAACTATGTGAGAATCTCTTTGGAGTCTACCTATGAGTACAGTAGAATTGCTGGTAGTAAGGTTAAAATACATTTAAAACGTTCGATTTACTACTTTTTATCATATGAGGTTGGTATTATTATTATTACCACATTTTACAGGTGAATAAATGGAAGAATCAGACATTAAGTGAGATGCCCACAGTCACTCCATGAATACAAAATGAACCCCAGGTATGAACTTTTCTTTTCTGACTACCACGTTCTTCTCTGTTTTTTGTACCGCATCACATTGCCTCCATAAACTTAGCCTACCCTGAAATCGAAAAGTGTTGGGGTTGGATTCATTGTACTACATTTCCTAGGGACTAACACTCTCTCCTTTGTGAATACGGTGTAAATAGTGACTCGGAGTTAGGCTAATGATGTGGGACATACAAGTTTCCTATTGGCTGACAGTAACTCTGGTGGCCTCATTTAACTGTTTTCTGATAAACTAGAAATATACCTCTGCATTAAAATCAAGGACAAGGAAATGCCTGCAACTTGCTGGCACAGGCATCAGAGGTGAATCTCCGAGAAGACTGGCACCTGAAGGTCCACTAAGGCAAGGGCAATACAGCTTTATATCTGTACTTTTGTATGTCAAACATTTGGAAGGTGATGGGCTTGTGAAAAGGGGGAATCCATTTAAATTTGCTGGGAAAAAGAAAATGAAGTGAAGCCACTTTACTAGAGATTCCTGAAAAATATTTGATAAATACTCGATGATAACTAAGTGCTAGAACAACCTATTTTACAGTTCACACAATCATTGTATATGCATTGTTTTGTTTGTTTTTGCTGTTATTCTGAGCAAAGCCTCTGCATTCTTCTGACACTGTCACATGGCGGCCCCATTGGCTATGCTGTGAGACCTCTCTTATCAACATGAGGTTCTCAGTCCTCAAGAAAGACTGATACAGTCATTCCAGACATTCTCATACAGACGTTTCTGTCTTTTACAAGGGTTGTAATTTTGATGCTAAATCAAAGAATCTGCTTATAAGGGAGAATGCATCCCATTATTCTGAATGGAAATTTGCTTCATTAAGAGCAGCGATTGATCTTAACTTGGAGAGGGGAGAAGAAAATTCTTCTTAAAGTCTCCTGGATGTGAGTGTGTATATTTGGGAAGTAGGAGGTTTTAAGCACTGTAAGCCTTTACCTAAGAGATTCTGATCACTTCCCCCTCTGGTTTTCAATACATCTACCCCACACTTCATCCTGTGACTTTTAGGATAATTTCCTCCTTGACTTTTTTGTACAATCGTACCCTATAGACAATGGCAATGTCATCAGCTACTTAAGTAAATGTCTTTACAGATCCTATTTAAAAAAACCAAAAAAACAAAAAAAAAAAAAACTAGAAAAGTGGGTTAACTGATAGGCCAGATTAGAATTTTAGAAAAAAAATTCTTTTAGGTTTCCTCAATGTCCATGATACCCTTATTTTTCAAAAAGTAGCACATATTAGTCTACTGAAAAAGCAGTGATCTAATTTAGACCAAAAGCCCGGGTTCTAGTTGCTTTCTCTGCTATCAAACAGCCTTATGTGTTTGGGAAGGTGATGACACCTTTGGGCTTTAGACGAAGTAGACAAATATCAAGATCTTGTCCAGTTCAAAAGCCATTAGGCTACTAAACTTAGAGAATAAAAACAAAGTACACTGGGACCTTAGAATACCATGCCTTTGATTGCCCCCCTTTTCTGTTAATAATTCACTGGATCAAGAACATGAAATGCTATTTCCTTTCATCTTGATACTTCTTTCCGTGATTTATTATTCTCAGGAACAAAACTAGTAACGCACATGGAGTTTCTGTCTAAAAAGCAAATTGGACCACAGGAATGCATTCCCGATTGTCTTTGTTGGATAGCCTAGCAAGAAAACAGGATTCCCTTGGAAAACCAGTGGTTTTCATAGTTTAGCAGGATCAGAATCAAACAGATTGCTGGGCCCCACCCCCAGAGTTGCTGATCCGGCTGATCTGGGGTGGGGTCTGAGAGTTGGTATTTCTAGCAGGTTCCCAGGGGATGGCCATGCTCCTGGTCCTGAGACCACACTTGGAGAACAGCTCTTAACAGAGCATCATATGCTCCTCATGAAGGCAGTGATCTGTTGACTCTCTCCGTGTCAACCTTGTCCCAGGTTACAGCATGTGATGGGCAGCCCTTGAGATGATGCCACAACCCCCTATTTCTGATTTCAGAAGATTCTGTTTTCCAATAGTAATCACCACACAGAAGAGGAAGACATCAACACAGAAAATAGAGAAGAGGACAAACTCTCATACAGTCACTCAATTTCGCTACCTTTCCTCTCTTTATGACTCAAAACTACAGATAGTCCTGTTTATATAATCAGCCTAAAATAATAAAAAGATTGATATATTTTGGATGGTGCTTCATCAGTGTTTAGCAGAATCCAATGGAGAAAGACCACAAATCAGAGTTCAAATATGTATTAAAGTGTCACTTTTTCTCTTAGAAGTAGCTGATATTGAGTATTTTCTATTTACCATGAAATGTGCTGCTAACTTTACATGTACTAGCTCGTATGACCCCTGATAAAATCCTATCAGATGGATATTATATTTATCTCCATTTTGTAGATGGCAAAACCAAAATTTAGAGAGGCAAAATAACTTGCCTGAGGTTGTTTAAATAAGAAGTGGTGGAACTAGGATTTGCTACACTGAACTTCCTCCAGCTATATGTATGATACTGAAAAACACCAAAAACTCTCTTCACTGTTTATATTCTGTAAAATGGCCCTATCTCCCAGGGATAATGTGTGAATAAATAAGATAATAGACTTATTGAATGCCACAAAGGAATGATGTGCTGTGGCTACAAGATACTACTCTGAAATATTTTAGATGTTATTAACCTTTTTTACAACAAATCAAATGCAATAATCTATAAATTATTTTTATCTGTTTTACTCACCTTGCATTTCCATTCCTTAAAGAATTATTTTTATGTTCTTGTCCTTGAAATGGTCATGCATTCTTTTCTCCTGCTGACTTTCAAGGAACTACTCAACATTATTTTAATTTTAACGTGTTAACCCTTTAAGTAGATGCCCTGGTGTCACCAGAGATTAATGGAAAGACAGATACTGTGGGCCTTGATCTCCAGCTCTGGCTCTGCTGCTGCTCTCTGTGGTCCAGGCAGTCACTGTTGGCTGCATTTACATCTGATGGGGTTGGGCTTGATTAGAGACGCTCAAATTTTTCTCCACTACAGTACAGAGTGGATGATTTTCACATTCACAAAACCAGATTTGGGTGAAACCCATGAATATTTTACATGGATGCAAAACAAAATATCATTGTAGACTCTTTTTTTTTTATCATTGCAACAGCTATAATAATTAACAGAATGTTGGTTATCTTACTGATTGTGCCATCGATAAGACAGACTGAGGATTATGAGCAATCGACAGCAAGCTGGTTCTAACTTAACCTCTTTATTTCCAGCGAAGAAAGCACTTCAGAATGCAAGTGGGTAAGCATGATGACACTGTCATAGGAATTACCTGGAATCTAATTAATTTTTTAAAAACAAATCATTTCCAAATGGCAGCACATTGTTACTAGTAATAAATTATCGGTGATAGCACTCACACCTGATCACCACTCTGTGGTTGAGATGATTTTCTGATCCCTTCCCACACAAACATCTCATTTACGGTCTTGGACTTTTCTCCAACAGACCTTCATTATAGTCTTTCTGGAGTCATGGCTTTGAAGCCGAGTAACACTGTGCAATTACTTCTAAGTTTTTGTCCAGTTTGCTAATCCGAAAAAAAAAGTGCAGCAATCATGCTTTGATAAAACTTAAAAACAGGCCTGAGAAAAAGACAAAGTTGCTGGACTCCATTATTTCTTCTGCAGGATCCCAAGGGGCATGGGAAATGCCAGGCTGCGTGGTGCCTGCTGGCTTGTGGAAATTACTGTCATTTGAAGCAAGGATGGCCTCAGCCCTGGGATAGAGAAGACAATAGAGCCCACTGATGGGTAGGTGCATGAATCCTTCAAATGGGGAAATCTTTCAGGTTAAATTCTCTACTTCCATTTTTACATTCAGCGTTTCTTCCTGTTTATTTATTTATTTATTTATTTCCTTTGGCCTTCTTAAAAGCCTGCCTGGGGACTTTTTAGAAATTATTTGTAATCTCCATAAGGACAATGCAATATTTGTGTTACAATTTCCTTTTTGGACATTTTAATCATTTAGTATTTATCCTATTTATTCTGGCACAAAGGCTTCAAAAACAGGATATTCTCCTTAAGTTTTCTTTTAGCCATAATATGGCAAATCACAAGCTTTTATAATTTTTTTATATGGAAGTCTTGGAATTTCCACAGCTTACATTCTGAGCCAACAAAAATATACAGAGACAGAAAGCAGGGAATTTTTGAATTCATTTGATTTACTTCACAGCATTACTGTTTTTGCAGATATATGTGCTTCACAGGGCAATTAATTTTAACTCTGATTTGGAAATGGAAAGTTTGTTTTTGTAAATTCAGAGGAAAAAAATGGTAAAAATAGTTTGCATCTAATGATACCATATCCCAGGAAAGGGTGATGCCTAAGTTAACTACAAGGCTTTCCTGGACAGCCACCGGTACAGGAAGACCCAAAAAGGTCTGGGGTTGAGCTGAGTGGAGACTGTTTTGAAAGAAGGCAGCGTGCTACCGCGGAAAGAACACACAACGTAGAACCAGGAAACTTAATTTCTAGTCCTAGTTTTCCTATTACCTGTGTACCTTTGAGCAGGTCAATTAACCTCTCTGACCGTCAATTTCCTCCTCCTTCTAATGGAGATTTTTAAAAAAACCCTGCCCTACCTACTTCCTAGGATTGTTAGGAGGCTCACATAAAATAAAGTATCTTAAAGAATTTTTAAAATTATAAAGTACATTACTAATGTGAGATATCTATAACATCTTTCTATAATTCAATTAGTCCTTGAATACCTAAAGTTTAAATCACATAGGATGGCAAAATTAATTACAGTACTTTTCCTTGTCAGGGGATCGTGTTTGTATTAGTAGCATTTGTTTAAACCTTAATAAGTCTAACTATCCCTTTGGAGCAGGTTCAGGAAATATGAATGATTCTGCTGTAATATATACAAGGAGCCTACTGAATTCCTACTATTCCTGTTTAGACCACCCTCCTCTGTTCTGCTGTTGTTCCAAAGCTCAACAAGCTCCTGAGAAGACCACCCCTCCACTGCCCGTCTTACCACTATGAATTGCCTACGAAGCTAGACCCCAAAGATGGTGATCATTAGGTCTGCTCCCAGACCTTCCTCTAACAGATCATCAGGAATAATCCAATCTTTCCTTACATCCCTCTTGACAAGTCCAAGCTTCTGGACTCATTATTAATATGTCTCTGTATAGTCCATACTCTGAGCCAATTCTGGGTTTCCCATGAATTTCACTGTGTCCTCTGGCATTTAATATTAATCATTTGCAAAATGATATTGTCCCTGATGTCGTCCACCTTCACAAAGCCTTTCCTTCATTTTTCATTCTAATGCAAGCCTGGCTTGGCTTGATAACATTTTGCTGGAACCTTATCAGATGGTGATCCCATATGACACAGAGCCTGGAGATTGGACTAAAGAGTCTCCTTCTTCTTGTCGCTACTTCCAAAACGTTTCCTCTTTGCACTACTGCTCAAAGCCTGTCTCCTTTAATCTCAATACCTTCTAGTGACCCTACTTCATTCTTTGATGATTTTGGCACCTGGTTCATTCTCTTCTTCTCCGCCATGTTAATCTTTATCCTTAGTAGCTTGAATACTCGCGTGGACCTGACCTCTGAGTTCCTTGAATTCTTCATTTGTGATAGTTGTTGCCTCAACCCAATGTTAGTCATTCCCTCCCACAGCCATTCTCAAAGACTTGACGTCACCCATAATATCCTTAACTCTGAAATCATGATATCAAGATTCCATTTTCTGACCCCCACCATGTCCTCATTTTTTCCAATGTATTTACTATACTGTAATCCCAACTTAAAAGACTGTCTCATTTTCCCTACACACTATGTTTTAGACTCACCCTCAACTCCTGTGTCTCTTGTCCTCCATTGCCCTCACCTGGAAAACTCCCAACTTTGCTTAATACAAAATTGCATTGTGCTGAACCTGCACTCCTGTAACTAACCTGACTGGGGCAAAACCAGTGAGTCTTTCAGGTGTGTGACTTCTTAAGATATTTATTTCAAACAGCCATATTCTATTTTTCAGGCCACTAACAATGCCCCCTCCAAACCCCTTCCTTTTAATAGACTGGGGAGAAGAAGTTTCTGAAAGAAACTCACCATCCTCTTGTTCAAATGTTTTGTACTTCCACCTGGTGTTTGCCTTGCTTCCCTCTCCTTTCTAACTTACTTTCCCTCAGATAGTTCATTTGTTCTTGGCCTTTCTTTGTACAGTTCCACCAGAATGTAAACTCCATGAAAACAGGGATGTTGTTTGCTTTGTCACCACTGTATTCCTGCACCTAACACAGTGGTTGGCACATAGGAGTTAATAAATATTCATTTTGTCACCAATCTTAACACAGAGGGGAAATAGACATGTCAATGTCCAGGGGCTCAGATAGAAACATTGGAACATGCAAAGCAACTTAAGAGCCTAGAGCCTGCAGCCAACAGCAGAAAGCTTGTCTAAGCATTAAAAAAGCAATAGCAGTGACCTAAAGACATGAGGTAAGATTTCTATGAAGTTCGTACAAAGAAAATGTGCCTTACAAGAGGACCTGTGTTCGTTTGCTTGGAGTCATAATGCCTGGCCCCATAGATACCTGGCCAATTTGTCCATGGTTCGTCAGCTACTCATTATTAACTCAGAAATCATACTGATGAAAAGAAAGGACTTTAGAGACCATCTAATGTGCCACCTTCTGCTTTGCAGGTAAGAAAATTTGAATCCTAGAAGTGAAGAGTCTTACCTCAGATTATCCTTTTATTTACAGAATAAAGACAAGAACCCAGGTTTTTTTACTTCTGTGTATTTTTTCTTAATGGTATCCTGATAACGTCAAAATGTCTTAAGCAGTTTAATAGTACAGTGCTGAGTTGCAGTTCTTGAAAGGCCTCTGGTTTCCCAAAGGAAATCTTATGTGTTGTTTATGAAAATTGGAACTTTAATTTTGCATATAAATAAAAAGTCCTCACATTTTAAAGGGATATTTCCAAAGATGTTATGCTTTGGGGGAAAAAATGTCTATGCTATAGTCAAATGGCAGAAAATTTTTTTTTACTTGTTTTAGATACTAAACTCTGATCATTGTGCATCATGAGATCATTCCCAAATTACATGATCCATTTATAAATAAATATAACACATTTGTCTAGAGTAATTTTCTCTCATGGTATTTGTTCCTTTTTCTTTTTTTCTCATGTATTTACTTGTCCCTATCTAAAAGCTCATGAAATGTCCTCTCCAAGTCTCCTCTCAATAATGTAAACAGATGTTTTGCAATCATTTTAGAATGGGAGAGGACCCAAATATTTTCATCTCCTCATCTCCTGGTGTTGCTTGTGTTGCAAATGAGCAATGGAATTAGATTCATATGGAGCCAGGAAGTGTGGTGGGATGGGGCTGATGGGGCTCTTTTCCAAGGAAATTCCATTTGGACTGACCGGAGGCAGCTACAAGAACAAGGACAGGAGGCATGTTTTGGTGTTCAAAGACTCTATTAGTTTCCCTTCTAAGCTCCAGAAGTTCCAACAAGGGGTAAAGGGAATTCCTTTTTTGGAGTTACAGTGTGAGGCCTCTAGAGTGAATCTAGACAAGGTGCTCCCATACAGTCTGCTCATTTCTTTTCTTCTTGGACACCTACAACAGACTCTAAATGCTCAGCATAAGTTGTCCCACTATTTAAAATTCAAATATGGCCCTGAAGGTGGTGTTAAGAAGCTTATAGTCATCAAGTTGAGGTAAAGTGGGTGCCATCTCCTGGGTCACTTGTCATACTCACAGTGTCAGATTTGAATTAGATCTCATGGGCTCTGGGGTCCTGTACATCTGTGGCCCCCAAGCCCTGGGCCATGGACCGGTACCAGTTGATGGCCTTTTAGGAACTGGCCTACACAGCAGGAGGTGAGCAGCATTTAAGTGAGTGAAGCTTCATCTGTATTTACAGCCACTCCCTGTCACTCGCAAACCACCTGAGCTCCACCTCTTGTCAAATTCTGCATTATGGTTAGTTGCATAATTATTTCATTATATATTACAGTGTCATATAATAGAGATAAAGAGTACAATGGATGCAATGTATTTTAATCACCCCAAAACTACCCCGTACCCCCATCCATGGAAAAATTGTCTTCCATGAAACCGGTCTCTGTTGCCAAATAGGTTGGGGACGAATGCTCTACATGACAGCATTAATGCCTGAAGGGAAAGGTGCATCCCTCCAACAAGCACCGAGGCAACTTGGCGTAGTGCACCAAATAGAGAACAGGGAGAGAGAATAGCTGGGATTAAGACCTAATTGTTGCTGTTCACTGCCTCTGTGATCTTGCTCAAGCAACCAAACTTCTCTGAGCCTCTGTTTCTTGATCAACACTGTAAAGATAAACAGCACCCCCCCACACACACACACCAGCTCTCTCATAGGATTGCTGTGAGGCCCATAATCTTAAGGTACTTTGGACAACTCTTTAGGTAAAGAGTTGCACAAATGTGAAATGTTATTAGTAACTGAAAGAAATGTCCTGAAAGCTGCCTGCCGAAAGCACGCACTTACTTATTTCATCACTTAATAGGTACTTGGGGCAGACAGAGCATCAGATCAGGTAATATGTAAAAAGGAGCAAGACTTCTATACCCAAAGAGGTGAACTATGTTGAGAAAATAAAACTCATGCTGTAAATAGTAAGTAGTAAACAATTTCAAGGCAAGATGCTTTTTAAGAAGGCCAGAAATGGGGATTAGCAAAGAGCACGGAAGGTTGTCCCAAACCAGGAGACCTGGAATACATAAAGGCACCTTTGTCCACCTGAAGTGCTGAACTTAAACACATGGCACAGTCACAGCATTAATGATTAAATTCTGAATTCTGTTATATAAATTTACAAAAGAGAAAGGAAAAATAATTTTTATATTGGAAGTCTTATTATTATTTTGTGTAATAATTTAGTGTTATATTAAAATTCAATAAATAACTCATACTGTGTGTATTTTATTACATAATAGTTTTTACTCTTAATGATAAGCAGTATCTTTCTCAAGATTCCAGAAAGTCACAACAAACTCATGATGAAGTAGGTTTCTTATCAGACAATGATCCTTCCTGTAGTCTGCTTTCCAGAAAATCTCAAACTTAGATCAGCTTGCTAAAATACATTTTATTTCCTGATTACGGATAAATGGCTCCTCTTCTGAGTCACAAGTTGAACTGTGTGAAAGTTCTATCTTGATACCACACAGATCTTCATTCTGATATGAACTATGTCCATGTCTTCATTTATATATTCCTAGTGCTAGAGCAGAGTCTGCATAGTAGTTTCTCAATTAACTTTCTATGGATTGAACTGAATTAGGAAACTGTGACAGATGTTGCTAATTGCCTGCCTACTCATCATCCATCCTCCTCTTTTTATTATGAACACAATCTTGATTTATTTGGGAGCAACAATGTATTCAGTTAAAATATTCAATTCCCCACTTTTCCAATGAGATATAAGTGGAAGTCACTGCCTGAAACTTCTTTGAGAGCTCATTAAAAGAGGACAGACTTCATTGGCTTTGATTTCTTGCCTTTCACTTTTTCCTTGCTTTTCTGCCTGAAACACAGATGTAATGTTTGGTGATGAAACAGCTATCTTAGATCAGGAGGGTTAGTCACATGGTAAGGATGATAAAACCAGAACTAGAATCAATCTTGGTCCTCGATGTTTTTCTCAGGTAGTTGATCCGTTCTCGAACTGCATACCTATAGATTTGTACTTAATTAGGCCACTGTGAAAGGTCTCTGTTACACAAAGGCAATGGTGTCAGAGACGTAGATCCTTGGCATCTATCTAGAGTAGTGATTCTCAAATGGAGGAGGAATGGACATTGTAGAATCTACCAAAATGGTTTTTCACTTTCCCTACCACATTTTGATATGCCCTTCAAAAAAGGAATTACTCCTCCTTTCATCTGGGTAAGAATTGCTGCTGCCATGATGATTCATAATAACTCCTGGGAATGTCACTTTGCTCAGACGTGTTAGGCCACTCAAGAAAAAAGGTTAGGAACCTCTGCTCCACGGAGGCCCACCATAAATTACTTGGAAGTTGTGAAAGTGTTGGAGTTGCTACAAATTTAGTTGTTGTTAAACAGGCTGAAAAAAACATGTCTGAAGTGTCTCAGAGTTCAACTACAGCAGTATCAGAAGTTGTTTACAATACTGATGTGGACAAGGAAAAGATTGGTGAAGTTAGGCTAGAAAGAGTGGATAGCACTGACCATGATAAATGAATCTTAGCATTGGAGGGCACCTTAATGGCCATCCAGATGGATATCTCATATAAGGCAAAACTTGACCTCTACCGCATTGTTCAGGGATGTCATCCAACCTTTTCTTGAATATTTGAAGTGACTACTAGCCGGCAAATTCACAAGGTGTGCCATCGTGTTGTTCAAAAAAATGTAATAACTGGAAAATTCTTTACAATGATCTTAATATGATTGTATCTTATTATTATTATGTACCATTTATGTAGCACTTTATATATTTGAAGATATTTCATATGGTCAGTTTGGATTTGACAGTCATAAAATCATGGGAATCATTTGAAATGGTGCTTTATTCCTATCTGAGCATTTGTAAACCTTCTCAGAGAAGCTACCTATACTTCTGTAAGTTTTCACAATTCCTTGATGGAGTAGCTGGACTTGAACTCAGGACTGTTGGGCTCTAAGTCAAGTCTTCTTTCAAATTGTTATTATTTATTCATTCAATATGATTTACCGACCCCCTACTATCTGCCAGTCACTATGTCAAGTGCTGAAGCTCTAATGGTGAACAGGACACACATATTCCTGCTCCTTCAAAAGCTCCTACTAGGTAGGGATTTTGGACTCATCTACCATCCTCATCGCTTTTCTCTGTGCGCCCTCTTTTTTGTCAGTATCTCTTCTAAGAAATGTCACCGTGAATCAGACACCCTGCTCCCAGTATGGTCTGATGGGTGTGTAGTGCTCAGAGACCAAAGCCTCAGGTGATTAGAAGGTTGAATGAGTGAAACTTGAGCTTGTCGCAGCTATTTTGATTTCTCATGGCAATGTTGGCTTATGTTCATTTTATGGTTAACTCAAACCACTAGAGCATCCTCCTGTGGATTATGACCAAGTCAAATCTCCCCCTCCCCGACTATACTCAAGGTTTTACATTTAAATGCTGGACTTCAATGCATTCCTATTAAATTTTACTTTATTTTGGGGACTGCTATTATATCCTTTATCTTCTTTATCTTGATTCTGTCATCTCTAAGGTTAACTATCTTTCCCAGTCTTGCATTATGAATAAATTAGGTAATCAAATGCTCCATGTTACTGGTAAAATGTTAAACTGAACAAGTTCAAAGACCAAACCCAGTAATACTCTATTCCATCAGGTTAGTTTCAATCTATTAATCTTATACCTGCAACTGTATTCACTCATTCATTCTAGAAAATTTAATAAATGCCTTATTCTGGGATAAATTCTGAGATGGAAAAAGGAAGCCATATGAGTTAGCAAATTAGGAAAGATAGACATATTAACAAGTAAACGCAGCATGACAGGTGTTTCATTGGTATGCACTAGTCATAGTGAGGCCACAGAAAAGGGTTAAATCAACATACCTGGGAGGACCAGGTACGACCTCAGATGTCATCCAACGCAAAGATATAATGAAGGACTTGATCAAATATTTGCCAAGACCGCGATGACTTAAATCAATAGAGTAGGCATTTCTCCAATGTTCCAAGCTTGGAATCATATCCAGACTCAGAACTGGAGTAATCTATCATGACTTGGTCATAGTGATCCCATTTTGGATCCTTTGTCATTTGTCTTTGAGGCTCAGGGAAACGTATTACAACTCCATAATGCCCTTTTGATCTATTCTGAAGTTAAGTGGTGAACTTACATGGAGCTGATAATCTTCTTCCACGATAAGAACATTGTAAACGACCTCTAGGTTACTTGTTTACCAGCTAATTTTGCCTGAATCCACTTTTCTGATCCCTGGATATTTGGTAGGTGAAGTCACATATATCACCATAGCCCTAGAATAGCTTCTCCCACTTCTTTTGCTCTCTTTGACCTTTAGTGCAAGCCGTATTGGTAACCAAGAGGAGGTCCAGAAGCTTCTCTCACCATGTAGGGACAGTTGCATATTCCAAACCTCATTTATGGTTGGCCTTGTATCACATAGTGCAGTGGTGTTTATTGTACACATCCCTGTGAGTCTGTGAGATTTGGAATTTTCTTGTAAAATTTAACATTTTTCTCATTCAGTATTTATATATTATTGCTATTTTTAGAAGTTTCTTTTCCAAATTTAAAATATTTATTATTGCACTTTTTTTGTATCCACTAAGTGCAAAACCATGCATTAGATGTTGTAGAAGTAGACATGATGATGAACAAGAACTGGTCCTGGCCATGAAAGGAACTGATGATCTCATGGGGAAGGTAGACCTGCACATGTATAAGGAAGTGGCTATTCCGGTTTCTTTTTGATGGGTAAGCGTTTTTGCAAGCGTTTTAGGCTATATGTGTGCAAGCTTAAACCAGCCAGTTAATTGAGCTTTTAAAAAAGCCATTTCACTGGGGGGATTGAAAACATAAAATTGATCATGATCCCCTCCCTATAACAATAACAAATTATTTTTCACGTTTGCAATTTGACCAAAGAGGTGATAGCTTCTCTGAAACAGAAGAGGAAAAACTACACCCCTTGTTTTGGCAGCAATATTGAATTATTAATACATTCTTTTATTTTCCGCTCAAGAATGTAATTTCAGAAAGCTGATACTTGTTATCATAAGAACTGTTTTATGAATAAAAAATATAAAATTAAGAAATTATGCTGTCTCCCTTTTAAAAAATGACTCATCAAAATAAAGGACCTTTTTCTTTTTCTTATAAAATCTAATCTCTAGTTTAGAATTGCAAATGTATTTTCTTAATAGAGAAAATAAGTTCACATGACATAGTGGTTATTTTTCCAGTTCAAAATCTAAAGCATAATTTACTATTTCTCCTTCCCCTGCCTCCATTAGATTCAGAAAGCCTCATTCTGCAATGAGTGTGGTCTTGTATTTTTCTAGTAAAGATATCCTTTTGGATTTGAAGATCAGGAAAAGTCTGATCTTTTATAGTCCTGGAAGTGTCTTATTTTTCCGGGACAGAGAGAGTAGTTTCAGCACTGAGAGCAACTGAAGGGGTTAATACTGGGACTTGGCTGGGTGTCAGTTAAACTTTTTTCCCTGGCTCTGCCCCGGGTTTCCCCTTGAAGGGATTTCCCTCCGCCTCTGCAGCAAGACCCTTTATAAGAAGCAGACTTTCTATTTCACTCCTCACTGAGCCTCACTGGCTTTAGAGGCTGAAGACTCTTCCCAGGCACTTTCAGGTGGAGCGGAAATAAGGGTTTTGGAACCATTATTTTCTCATCACAGCAGCAACTTTAAATGCCTGGGAAGATGGTCGTGATCTTTGGAGCCTTGTATATGCTTTGGACAGTGTTTGCAGCTTGTAAGTTCTTCTCCTTGATCTGTTTCAAATGCTAGCATTCCATTTTAGCCTTGGTTTTGCCTTCGGTCAGTTTTGCTATGTTAGTGAAGAGAGCACCAGAATTTTAAACAGTGGAAAAAGTTAATTTAACCCAACTTTTAATGTGCTTTTGAGTTTTGCTACATGCCATTATACTGTCATAATTAGAGCTGCAAATCGATGTTTTTTTTTTTTATTGCTTTTTTCCCAAAGTCAAATGAGCAATTTGGACACTCTCTCTGGTAGGTCTATCTCTTTAGTTTCCTACACTTGATAATGAGGTCAAACTTAGCAAATAACAAAACAACTTTGGTAAATGGGCATCGAGTCAGAACTGATAATTCTCCCGAGTGAAGATAATTTCAACACCTTCTTTGGTAGTGACTTTAGTGCTTTCTGGCTGCTTTGCAGTTAGTTTGAAGCAATTTAGGAAAGAGATCAGTCAGATCATGCTTTGGACATTATACCAGAACAAAGAAGAGGGAGTAGAATACTAGACAAACCAGTGGTAAATTTGCTTTTTTCTCTTTTGCTTTTGCAGCTCAAGCTTTTAAAATGGAGATCACTCCTGAATCCAGATCTCTCGCTCAGATTGGTGACTCCGTCTCACTGACTTGCAGCACCACAGGCTGTGAGTCCCCGTCCTTCATGTGGAGAACGCAGATGGACAGTCCGCTGTACGCGAGTGTGAAGAGTGGGGGGACCGATTCCACGCTGACCATGAATCCTGTTGGTTTCGAGAACGAACTCTCTTACCTGTGCATGGCATTTTGCGGATCTGAGAAACTGGAAAAAGGGATCCGGGTGGAGATCTACTGTGAGTGCTTTGGAGAATGTTTGGTTTTCTCTCAATTTTTCTTTACATTAGTTTTTTATAAAAGGATATTTAAGAAAAAGCTTTTAAAAGGATATTCATGTACAGATTCTTGGCTAGCAAATGTATGGCATCAAGAAAGGTAGAAGTAGCTGATGCTGATTCCTAGATCAGGAATCCAAATCTTGGCTTCTGTTTCCACCTCTGCCACAAACAGGCTGACTATGCTTAAGACTTGTCCTCTCTGGGCTTTAGTTTCCTTAGCTATAAAATGAAAATCTTTAAGATTCTTTTTATTTAATTTTTAAAAATTTTTTCATTTGATTATATCCTTACATGTTTACTTGCTCATGCGTCTAAATGATATATGAATTCCATCCTCCAGATATTTCCTTTTCATTTATTCTTATGCAATTTAGTGCTTCAAATCAGTTTAAAGATTAAATAAAAGATCCATAATTAGTAATAGGCTTCAGTATAAAAGTTTTCTCCTTAAACATTAGGAAAAAAATCTGCAAGCGTTTCACTTGTTTAACTTCGGTGTCAATAAATTTAGGAATTTTGTGGTTTTTTGGTGCCTCAAAGCCCTAGTGCTCAACCTCAAAGATATTTGTATAATAAACTAGTTTTGTCTCATGAAAGTGAGTCAATACTACCAGTTTACTAGCCTACCGAAAGACATCCCATTCCATTCTCAATTCAGCAAATGAAGTTAGCAAGAGAGGTAAAAACTAACCTGACAAATCATTCGCCTTTGGTTACTGATGGCATCTCTTTCTAACAAACTGGACTCATTTATGGTCATTTCTTCATGAAGACCTCATTTCATTATAAATATGCTCATTCCTTTCTACTATACTGGAGCCTAACTTTGCCCAGTTACCTTAACTGATTTTTCAACAAGCCCTATGTGTTGCTAAAGCTTCCCAAAAAACTGTGCTTGGCCAGCTGCTTTCAATTATGCTGGTTGTACATGCATAGTTTATGTCTGTGCAGCCTGCTGAGCTCCTCGAAAGGTCCCCTTATGTAAATACAGGGAAAAGTAGCAAGTTCTTATATTACCTGACATCAAACTGTGTAGATTAGGCACATTCCTTACAGACTATGAGGGACAGAAATTACTGGTGGAAACATTTTAAATGCCATGTCTTTTCACATAGCAAAGCATTTCCAGTTCCCTCACCTTTTTCCCACAAGTACCAAACAGTTGAAGACTTAAAAAAGAGAAATGAAGACCCTTCTGGCTTTAATTATCTTGCCTGGGGGTTTTCTCTAAGAGTGTCTGCTTCTCATTATGTTTAACAGTCTGTCTCCATTTCACATTTGATTGTAATATTCTGTAGAGTTGAGAGCTTTATATTCTTTTTACTACACAGTCTTGAAGCCACCAAGGTGTTGCCATCATGGCGGTGTGTGAGGAAATAGGCAACCCTTGCAAAGGAGGCGACGGCCGACTGAAACAGTGTGGTTCCTTGTGCTAAAAGTTTCAGTGGAGTATGTGGTGGGACATTGAGTTAGGCATTTCAGGAAACAAATCTGCCTTCCAGAATGTAAAGATTGCACAGGTGTACCTTTCTGGTGGATACATTCTTGTCAGAGGCATCATTTTCAGAAGCCAGTTATTTAAAGTTTGTCTTTTCATTTCTAAGTACATCTTGCTCAATCGCTGTTCTTTGCAATGACATTCTGAGCCTTACAGTCATTATCTGCAGAATGGAAATACAGCTGCCCTGACTAAAATAAGAGAATGTGGGATAGTATAAATCTGCAGTAGTAACACAGAGTAATAGAAATCCTGAGTTTAAGTCCCATCTTTACCTTTACTACCTGTGTCACCTCACACTAGTTACATACACATGCCAAGTCCATGTGTTCTTACCTGTGAAATGTGGTCTTTATCTCTTAGGGTTCTTGTGTGGGTAAAATAAAATCCTTTGTGTTAAGTATACAGCATAGTGACAGGCACATGTAAGCTGCAATAAACATTAGGTTTTTTTCTTCCTTCTTTTACTCCAATAACATGCAACCCTTAATATACAGAAGAGCAGAACTGAAGAATCCTCTAAAATATGATTGTTCTGATTCTTGCTCCTTAAACCCACTCAAAATCATGGAAAGCTATTTAGATAATTCCGCTGTATTGAGACTGTATTAACAAAACCTTGTTAGACTCGATTTGCATTGCATTGAAACAGTAAGAGACCTTATTCTGTGAGGAAAAAGTGAGCAAAAAGTCCACTGTGTATTTACTTGGTCTTTGCAGCTTTTCCTAAGGATCCAGAGATTCATTTCAGTGGCCCTCTGGAGGCTGGAAAGCCGGTCACAGTCAAGTGTTTGGTCCCTGATGTATACCCGGTTGACAGGCTGGAGATAGATTTATGGAAGGGAGACCATCACATGAAGAGTCAGGCCTTTGTAGAGGAAGTGGAAACTAAGTCCCTGGAAACCAAGAGTTTGGAAGTAACCTTTACTCCTATCATCGAGGATACTGGAAAAGCTCTTGTTTGCCGAGCTAGATTACACATTGATGAAATGGATTCTGTGCCTAAAGAAAGGGAGACTACAAAAGAACTGCAAGTCTACAGTAAGTACTTGTGTGATGTGGTCTAGTTTTTGTGGGAATTCAGTCTTGGATATAGAAATCTAATATAGCATAAACTTAGCAACTAAGTCAACAAGAAATTTGTTTATAGTTTTTATTCCATTTTTATTCATTGAAAGCACAATATTTGTCAACAGCATAATTCAATGAAAAGAATACTGTGTTTGAATTGAGACGACTTGAACTTAATTTCTGGCCCCATTAACTGTGTGAGCTTGAGTAACTTAATTTCCCTATTTCTTTTTCTGTCAAAGGAGAATAACAATACCATATGATTGGGTAGTAGGAAATAGGTCAAATTATAAAATGTTTTAAATTTTGTTTTATAAACAAATAAGGCTTACAATAAGGCTTGAAATATTAGTTGCACAGTATAGAAACTCAAAAAGGTGAGCAGTTATTCCCTGTGTGTTTATGTGTGCATGTGTATATGATATACTCACATGTACACATACGTACCAGGTGGGGGAAAGGTGATGGGATTTGGTTGCTTACTATGTCCCTGAGACTGCCAGGAGATTTGAGGCAGTCTTGAAGTCCTAGAATTTTGTAAGAGTGGACTCACTCTGCTCTGTTCTAGACTAAAATGATGTGTTCTGCTCCGGGTACCACATTTAGAAGTATTGTCGACTGTAGTATGTGTGGCCAAAAGAGAATGAGATGGATAGGTTTTAATAATATTTTGAGAAGAATAGTCAAGATAGATAATATTTTTCCTAGAGAATATAAAACCTGGAAAAGAGAGCTCTAATTAAGTGTTTGAAAGACAGTCGTGTGAAAGAATGATTTCATTTATTCTGTAACAGTAGAGGGCTGAGCTATGTACGACCAACATGTTTAAGTTAGTTATAGAGAGGAAGATTTCAGCTCAATAGGGGAAAATGTTCTAGTAATTACAGCTGTCCAAAAATCAAACTGATTGATTTCTAAGGCAATGGGTTGACTCTCTCAGTAAATGTTGAAGCTGTCTGGTATGAGCATGTGGCAAGGATGCTTAGATGGGACTCCTACCCTTACATGGGAGTTGGAGCCACATGGCTCTTCTTAATTTCTGAACATCTGTGACAATCTGAAAACACAAAAACATCAAAAAAGGTAATTCATCAGGTTAATCAGACAATATATTGCCTATTTTTAATGACTCAGCAGTTGCTTATAGTAATTTGGTAGAGTAAGTTCATCAGATTTGTGGAAGCACATACATACAGTCTGTGAGAGAAATGTATTATCCCTGTTGGATTGGGATGATACTTAGCAACTGCTAATATTATGTCTTTCCTTTTCAGTCTCACCCAAAAATACAGTCATCTCTGTGAATCCCTCCACAAGGCTGCAAGAAGGTGGCTCTGTGACAATGACATGTTCCAGTGAGGGTCTACCAGCGCCACAGATTTTCTGGAGCAAGAAATTAGACAATGGGAATCTACAGCCCCTTTCTGAGAATGCAACTCTTACCTTAATTGCTATGAGAATGGAATATTCTGGAATTTATGTGTGTGAAGGAGTTAATCTGATTGGGAAACACAGAAGCGAGGTGGAATTAGTTGTTCAAGGTGAGTAGAATGTGAAAACGAAGGATAAAGGTGTTGTCATTGGGATTGGAGCAATAGTGACATAGTTTCAATGCTGAAATTGCTTCTGTAAGTTTCGTTGATGACCCGTCTGATTGCCATGTACTTTAACACAAATATGTATTTATCCTACTCGTAATTCCTGGAAATCTTTTCCACCAGAGTTTCCATGGCACTTCTTTTCTGATTCTTTTCCATCTCAAATCACTTCTTCACGGCATTATTCCATGGCCTTCTGTCTTCCTCCTGCCCCTCTGGTATTGATATTTTCAGGTTCTAATATGTGGTCCTCATCTGTTCTCATTCTAGACTCCCAAGAATGGGACTACTCTATGCTGATTACTCCCAAATTCATGTACCCTTTCCATGTCACCAAATCCTGTCAGTTCTACTTCAAAATGATCCCTAGAATATGACCTATTCTTCAACCCTCTTGCCATTGCCTTAGTTTATCATCTCTCACTTGGACTCTTGCAAGGTGTTCTTAACTAAAAGTATTCATTGAACACCAGCTATGTTTCTGGCACTTTCTATATGCTATCTGTAATCTTCAAGAGTTAACTAAAGAGTAAATATTTTATAGCCATTTTACAGATGAGAGAATGGAATCTCACAGAAATTAATAACAGTACCACTTATGGACTGTACACCTAATGTTTGCCAGGAAATCTACATTCTTCTGTGTATATATTATCATGTGGTGTTTGTCTTTCTGTACCTGGTTTATTTTTCTTAGCATAATGTCCTCTGGGTTCAACCATGTTGTCACAAATGACAGAATTTCCTTTTTTAAGGCTGAATAGTATTATATGCGTTTTATAGCTAATTGTCTTTACATGGTCTCCCTGCTATCGTTCTTTCCTCAAGATAACTAATCCTATGCACTGTTAACAGAATTAATTACTCGAAACACAAAAGGTATTCATTTTATATGAATTCATATATTTATTAAAGTAGTCACATATAAGTCTTTAGAGTCTTGTCAGAAACTATCTTTGCAGCTTTGCTGGTGACACGATGGCTCTCTTTATGCTGTTCTTTTTGCCTGGAATGGCTTTTCTCCTTCCTTCTCTTGGCAAAGTCTCAACCATCCTTCAAGACAAAGCTCATGTCAACCTCCCAATTCCACATTGCGTCAGGCCGAGCTGCTTGTTCCTCCCCTTGTGTACGCTCAACACTTCTTATAGTTGTGTATGTACTTCTATTCTGTTCAACACCTATTAATTAAGGACACTTGTCTAAGAATCCAAGAATTGTGCTTGGTGCTGGGTGTACAGACATGAATTAGATATGGCAGCTTCCCTGGAGGAGCATACAAACTAGCAAGGAAAGACAGGCATATAAAGAGACAATTTAAATACACTTTAGTGAGAGCCAAAATGATGTATCTATTTAAATGTGCCTTTCTATGAAGCCTTAAGCTTAGTAAAGCCAGGAACTCTCTCTCTCTCTCTCTCTCTCTCTCTCTCTCTGTGTGTGTGTGTGTGTGTGTGTGTGTTTTACTGTTTGGGTACGTAGCACAGTCCTTGACACATAATAAGTGTTCTGTAAATGTTTGTTGAATGAATGAATAAATTGTAAACATGGACAACACAAATTTTTAAAATATGGAAACATGGAGCTTAAACTTGGATGATTAAAAATAATTCAAACTCACCATCAGTTGATTACCTCAGTCGGGTGATAGGTTAGCATTCTCAAGTGACCGGGAAAAATATAACACTAATAAAAGTGTGTAAAGCTTGTCATCCATCCTGAGTTAGTTCCACCCCATAATAAGCTGCATCACATTTCAATGCTCAGAGGAAATGTGTTCTGGGGTTGGAGAGAGTAATTTTGCACTTTGTATCCCATGGGATACTAATGACCTTAAGTACTGAAGGTAGATTTGAACTTTTAAAGGACCTTTCAGCTACCTAAAAGAGTTACTCCCCCAGAGCTACAAGTTCTCATGGTAATATATGTAGCCACTCTAAAGAATGATCTGAGAAATGTTCACAGGCAGAAAGCACATCTTTGTTTAAACTTCCTCATTCTTATACTAGCATATAAGGAATTCAAAAACTCTGGTTAGTATTCTGAATGATCTCTCTTTCAAAATCTAATATCATATCAGTTTGTTGAGGAGATCCGTCTTTCGAAAATACTAACACATCACAATTAGATAAACCAAATTGAGAAAAATAGCTTCTGGCACAGATGAGAACCAGGCAAGACGTAGTTGATTTGGATTATTTATGTATTGAGATTTTTTCTATCTCTAGTCTGCTATTTACAAGGAAGATTTTAGTGATTTTCTGTAGTGTTTCATCTGTCACTTTCAGAGTTGCCCAGCCTTTCGCAGTTTCTTCAGGGGAACAAAGACAAGATTTAGAATTCCCTTTCTCTCTAAATCGCAGTCATCCAAAAGAAGTCTGTGTGCCTAGCAGGGAGGACACTGATGGCCAAAGGGACTGTCTAGATATTTGAGACTTAGGAGTTTGCTCTCATGTAGGAGCTTTCAGCCCCTGAATTAATTGTAAAGTCTTCTATATTGCATCATGCAAAATTTTGGAGGTGACTTATGTATCACTTTAATGTTTAGATTTTGACTTTGCTTTCAATGTGATTCCGTGTGACTTTCAATGGTACAACTTTGTACTGCTGGAACAGAAGCTCTAACTGCTGGTCCATTATGGGTATTGGGTACTGCTTTTAATTAAAAGGCATTTTGGGTAGCTTTTTTCAATATCTCTTTTACATCTTGTTTTATCTCCACATGAGGGTAACTTGATTGAGTTGTTCTCACAACTGAAAAGCCGGGATCTTGAATCAGACCCACCCGGTATCAAGTCCTAATTTTTGCCTCTTGCAAGCTGGGTACAGTTATTTGGCATTTCTGAGCCTAAATTTCGTCAAAAAGGAAGAGAAGGAGGATAAAGAACAGAAAGTGTAGAAGCAGGAGAAAGACAAAGTGGTTTACATAATGCTTGACACACAAGAGCACTTAAATTATATGAGCTATTGTCCACTATTACAGTGATTTGATAAACTACATTTGAGCAAAGACTGGATTATTGTTATGAAAAGATGCCAACCTGTCTTGACAAATGTTTACCTGCATTCATTTTGTTAAGTGAATGAATCAACAGACTGTCATGGATTCATTCTTAAAAGATGTGGTCTCATTCCTGCTGGTCCCAAGGTGGAGAGGAGTCATTTCTTGGCACAAATAGCTGAAAGGAGATCAGGAAAAGTAAAGATCATATAATGCATTGTGATAAAAGAAGAAAAGAATCTTATCCTCTTTTCATCTTGTCTTTTTTTTCCCCCCTAGAGAAACCATTTACTCTTGAGATCTCCCCTGGCCCGCGGATTGCTGCTCAGATTGGGGACTCAGTCGTGTTGACATGTGGTGTCACAGACTGCGAGTTCCCATCTTTCTCTTGGGAAACCCAGACAGACAGCCCTCTGCATGAGAATGTGAGGAGTGAGGGCACCAAGTCCATGCTGACCCTGAGCCGTGTGAGTTTTGCAAACGAAAGCTCTTACCTGTGCACGGTGACCTGTGGACATAAGAAACAGAAAAAGGGGATCCAGGTGAAGGTCTACTGTAAGTGGTTTTCAGAATCGTTTCCTGCCTGTTTGTTTATTTATTTATTTTCAATCCCGTTGGAAGGAAAAGAATACGAGTCTGTGACATGCAATGAGCTCCCTATATTTAGGAAGACAATTTAGCATTGTGAACAGTTCCTAAATCTCTGAACCAGAATGGTTTGATGCAGCATAATTGGCCTGAAGCTTAAGTGCACATTGCATATATATACAACATCCACAATCTGGTGCATGCATTGACAAGTTTGGGTCTCGTGCAACACCCTCTCATCATGCTCTTGAACACAGTCCATGCTCCCTTTCTCCATCCCTTCCACGTGTATATCGGGTGGATGAAGGGGGTGAATGCAGATGACTGGGTTGGGGTGACAGCTGCTCAACTATCCAAATTGCAGGTGAGACCTGAACCCACTGTTTTAATGGCACATTTGGAAAGCTGATCTACAGGATGGGAAGAAAATTAAGCAGGAGAAAGCCAAGAATTATGATAAGGAGTTAGACTAGAGGCAGGGATGGCCAGTGGCAGTGGCAGTGGCTCAGGTGAAGAGCAGAATCAGGAGGCAGCACGGGATCTTAGTGCTGATTTACACTGCGTACACACACTACACTTCTGCTTGCTCTTCTTGTCACCTTAATGAAAATTATTTACAACCTCAAATCTCTATGAATTTGACATTGCTGGAGTTCCTCAGTCTATAAAGACTGAGTGACAAAATATGCAAAGTGACCACAAAGTTAGGTCTTTGAGAGGGTTACTTTGCCTCGTTTTATTCAGCGGAACTCCAGAGAACATATTGCAGAGATTTTCCACCAGAATCCTTGCCCAAAATTGTGATACCCTTCAGAATTTTGTTCAGAATGAGTTAGAGTATGTCTATAAAGGGATTTGAATCTCTCAAAAGAGGGATAAATTTTATTTGCATTATCATATTACCCAGAGTCCCTGATCTGCTGATGTAGGCACATTCCCAACAGAAATGAGAACCAGCAGTGAAGTCTTATTGCAATATGGAAACATTTGAGAATGTATCACTTTAACAACATTTTGCTTAAGGAAAATTTGTTTTAGCATTACAATTGTCCTTGATAACTTTTTTAATCTCATTTTTATTGATTTGCATAGGATATATTATAAATGTTATTATTTAGAATATGAATCTCTCAGGTTAGATTCTAAATAATACAGTTAATCCAGTTCTTTTCATAATTGCAGGTATTATCTGAAAAATATTTAAAACTTGCTGCATGAATTTGGTCATTAGAATTTAAACTGCCTAAATTGAGAACTGCCCTGTGGGTCTTATTTGCTAGGGACTAGCTACATAGTCAAGCCAGGGCTCTGAGGTCAGAGAAACAGAATTCTGAGCTCAGCTCAATGGCTTACTAGGTATGATGTATACTGCAAATCTCTTAACCTCTGTAACATTTCAGTTTTCCGAGCTATGAAATAAGTTAAATAATATTTATTTTATTTGGCTGCTTTGAAGACTGAGATAATGGATGTTAATACACTAGTTCATATGAAGTAGTCAACACATAATGGCAAATATTTAAAGCATTTAAAATGTATTATTACTAAATAAGGTGGTGGAAGCTGAGTCCTTAGAAAAGATCAGGCCCTGGCACTCAACATGTCTGCATCACTAAGAAGAGAAAAATAAGAAATAAAGATATATTTATGATGATGTATTAAGTATTTGTGTTTCCAACATTATATTTAATATCATAAATATTAAATATTAACATCATTATTCATATATTAATGATCACTCTATCCCAAGTGAGTTAAAGCTGTTGTTTTGAGACCTTTACATTTAATAGAGCTTAGCTCAATTTTTCCTTGAATGTCACTCATAAACGTCATTTTTGTTTGATATTTGTAGCATTCCCTGGAGATCCAGAAATTGAGATGAGTGGTCCACTAGTGAATGGAAACCCCGTCACTGTAAGCTGCAAGGTTCCTAATGTTTACCCTTTAGACCGGCTGGAGATTGAATTACTTAAGGGGGAGATTATTCTGGAAAATAAAAACTTTTCAGAAGAAGTGGATGGGAAATCCCTGGAGACCAAAAGATTGGAAATGACCTTCATCCCCACCACTGAAGATACTGGAAAAGTTCTTGTTTGTCGGGCTAAGTTACATATTAATGAAATGGAATTTGAACCCAAACAAAGGCAGAGTACACAGACACTTTATGTCAATGGTAAGTACATATGTGATGTGTCCACAATTTAATATGAATTTCTTTACCATGTTTGCCAAGCAATAGTTAACATACAGTTAATAGTTAAAACCTCTGTGGAAAAAAAAAACATAACTGAAAAGAAATTTCAAAATAATGATAATTATAACAAACCATCCCCCACCAAAACTTGAAATAATAACGATTTATTTGCTTATGATCCTATGGGTTGGCAATTTGGACAGGGGCCAGCTGGGCAGTGAGTCTGCTCAATATGGTACCAGCTGAGCTCCCTTAAGCATTTTCAGTAAGGTCAGCAGAGCTAATTGGTCTCAGATTGCCTTACTCACAAGTCTGGGGCCTTATCTGAGATGTCGGGCCCTCTTTTTATCCTCCTCAAGGAAGGTAGCCTAAGGTTACTCACAGAGCAGTGTTTCAAGGTTAAAAACAAAAGTAGCCTCTTAAAGGCCTGGGTTTGGGAGTCCTACAGTGTTACTGCTTCCACGTTACCTTGGTCAAAGTAAGTCACAAGGCCAACTCAGATTCAGGGGTGGAAAAAGAGGCCACACCTTTTCACAGGAAGAGATTCAAATAATTCGTGGTCATGTTTAATCTACTATAAACGGCTTTACACACTATCATTGACCATCCATTCTTTGGTAGCAAGAAAATTTCTGTGGAATTTACTCCCATTAGAAATTATCCATGATGTGTCCATATTCTACTCTTTCTTTCTGTATCTGGGAAAGTAAATCAGGACAGAAACTTCCTTTGGGAAAATTATCAAGGTTTATAAACTGAATCCACTGAATCCATACCCCAGTATTGCAACATTACTAAAACTCTTTGGAACTCAGGGTATAAGAAGTCAAGCTAACAAGAGTCTCTACCTTTTCAGTTGCCCCCAGAGATATGACTGTCTTGGTCAGCCCCTCCTCCATCCTGGAGGAAGGCAGTTTTGTGACTATGACATGCTCTAGCGATGGCCTTCCAGCTCCGAAAATCCTATGGAGCAAGAAGCTAAATAATGGGGCTCTTCAGCCTCTTTCTGAGAATGCAACTCTTACCTTAATTTCTGCAACAATGGAAGATTCTGGAGTTTACGTGTGTAATGGGATTAACCAAGCTGGAATAAGCAGAAAAGAAGTTGAATTAATTATCCAAGGTAAACAGAGTGTGATTAATGAGTTATCGTTGCTAGTATCTTTTTGGTTGTGTGACTGGTTATGAGCAAAGTCCTCTTTGAAAACAGAATTTTTACTACAAAAGTGTATTGAGGGTTTTGAAGAGTTCATGCATGGAAAGCTCCTGAAATTACAAGTTATTTATCTTGAAAGTCTTCTAACTGTAAGTGAAATGTTAGCTCTGGGTACTATGCCAGAAGTTCCAGTTACACTTATCAGACAATGATCATGGTGTTGAAATAAAAATAGGAAGAGGTATATATGTATTTGGAAATTACTTAGGATTAAAGCCACAATATTTGGCTTTAAATGGCTTCTGAGTAGCAATCTCACAAGATGCCTACTAGTATTTGCTTAGAAGCCTAATACAGCACTTAAACCTTTTGAAAATTCTAAGATTTAGAGTAGTAGTGACTGTGTCCTCTGACTCATCAGCCTGGTGATTTGGCCCCCTTTCTTCAAGATGGAGACTCAAAACTGGAAACAAAACAATTCCTAGTTGGCAGGTTGAAGCCAATCATGAAGTGATCAATCTGGATTTGCCCTTATACCTTGCTTTTTGGGCATCAGGGTTCTTTCCTTCACTGGGGCTGTCATTTCCTCTCTTACTTCATGATATTATTTCCACTAAGATATTGACATTAATAATCTCATCTCAATGAGATTTGTATTTTAAAGGAATAATTTTTTAAAGGCAATGCACAACCTTCAAAAAAAGAAACCACATCCACAATTTTTAGGATGGCTGCCACAGCCTTGCATGGGGAAAGAATTTCAAATCAGGTCACAAAATGGATGACCTTAGTAGGAATCTCGCTTAAAAATGGTGATATGGTACCTCCCTCATGGGTTGTTGCATTAATAAAGATGTTATATGTTACGTACTTAACCCAGTGGCTGGAACTCGATAAATGGTAGTGGTGTTAAGGATACTGAAAAAGCCATCTCTATACAGTTTAATTTCTTAATCTGGGAGGATCCAGGTCAAAACCCAGAAGCCCGTAAAGGCCTTTGTATTGAAAGAAAATTTTACAAAACATTGTGACAAAAAGTTAATTTTCTTTTTCACATTTGAATTCTATAGCTATTTATTAAACACCTATTTTTTATGCTAGGCTGGGTAAAGAATTATATTAAGGGGCACAAGAGAAGCATGACATGTCTTCTCTTGTTTACAACATGATAATTTCCAATAATCCAGTAAATTCTTGACTTCTTTACTTGCCCTTCTTAACATCTGATGCAAACAATAAGCACAAATACCTCCCTGGCAGCTATTGTTGATGTTATAAATTAATATGGAATTGATTTATATTTCACTTAATCAGGGATACCTTTTAAATTCTCTTTACAGTTGCTCCAGAAGACATAAAACTTATAGCTTTTCCTTCTGAGAGTGTCAAAGAAGGAGACACTGTCATTATCTCCTGTACATGTGGAAATGTTCCAGAAACATGGATAATCCTGAAGAAAAAAGCAGAGACGGGAGACACAGTGCTAAAATCCATAGATGGCGCATATACCATCCGCAAGGCCCAGTTGGAGGATGCAGGGGTTTATGAATGTGAATCTAAAAATGAAGTTGGCTCAAAATTAAAAAGTTTAACACTTGATGTTAAAGGTTAGTTTTTTGATTTTAGGTGTTTTTTTTTTTTTGTCACAGTTCAGAGGTTCCATGATTGTAAAGACTTTCTAGTATTAGATGAATGAGTTGGCAAAATGGAGCTGAATTCTATGTTGATTTGGTTATTTCTTAATGTTTCTTGAAATAATCAAGCACAGCTGCTCTATCCTGTAGGGTTAAGCAAGGAAGTTGACATTAGTCATTGGTGAGTGTGGAATTCCCATTTGTTTTTTTCAAAGTTTACAATTCATCACTGGTCCCTGAGGTTTTATATTTGCTAAGTGTTTAACCATATTTTCCAAACCTTTCCCTGAGGGTTATAAGGAAACTATAAAAGTAGGACTGGCATACAGAAAAAGAAGGACCCTCTTCCTTCCTACCAGAAGAAAATTCTATTTTCTGAACAGGGAGTAATTGTGTATTTTCTAGATTGACTCCTTTCAGGATAATAATTGAGAGTAACAATTTGATCCTAAAGGACATTAAAAAAATCTCTATACTACAGAACGGCTTCCTTGAAATTTCAAGCCGCTTGCCATCCTACCCTATTCTGATGGCGAGAGAAAGGGAGGGGAAATGTTGTCATGGAGAAACTTCAGAAGCTCCCTAAACTTTCAGCTCCTTTTCCTAATGCACACTGGGTAGGATGTGTTGATCTTATTGGTGTGAGCAGAATGCATTAGCCTTGGCTAATCAGTTTTATACTCCTTGCATGCTAACGAAGGACTGTTGAGTATTGGAAGCTATACTTGGCAGTGGCATACAAACAGGACTGTAAACAAATGCCAACTCTTATGAGGCCTGGCATTTGGCTAACAGCAGCCACTTGTTAATGTAGAGAAAGTTTGAACCTAAGTCAGGAAACAAGTAAAAATTTTATTTATCTGGCCAAATTTCTCAAAATTGCAAGCTTTGCCATGTTTTCTATCTTCACAATAAATACCTCCTTGAAACATGACAATATCAATACCTCCATCTAGAAATGTTAAAGAAGGGGAAAATATCATGATTACATGTAAAATTTTTAGTCATCCTCTTGCAGTGATTATCCTGAAAAGAGTTGATCTGGCCAATTAAGTTACTATGTCTTCAAAGAATGGAACATTTACCTTGCATCATGTCACTAGAAATGACATAGGGGTACATGTACTCAGTGCTTCCAATGAGGTTGGGGATGAATCTGGATGGATTGAGATCCCAGTTACGAGGAGGCTGAAATACATTCATTCCTATTTTCTCTGATCCTTGTTGCCTCCAGAGAACCTTTTATTAAGGCCAGCTCCAGGAAATTGGTCTCCTGACTTTTCTGTAGTTCTTTCTGTTTGTAGTTAGTTCTTCTCTTTTAAAGTCACATCAAAGCTGCTTCTCCACTTTTTAACTTTGTTTCTTCCACATTGTTGTCTTTTCTAGTTGTTTTATTAAATTAACCACTTACATATTTGCCACTTTTCACTCATTATTTAAATGAACAATCAAAGAATATTAGGTACTCAGCTTGAAATTCATGCTCCCGATCTGAATATAGTTTAAATTAGCTAGATATGAATGGAGACAAAAAAAAGTTTGACAATTTTCTGGGTATTTTCAACTAACTTTCCTTTGTATTTGGCTGGATTTTTTATTTGTTTCCTTTTGTTTTGGTTTGATTGTATTCCATTCATAGAAATGGTCAGGAGTCTTTAAGATATTCAGTGTTTATACAACTAATACAAAATTGTAGTTGCCCTGGCAACTGACTTAGCAGCAAATTTCTGTATTTCTGTAGATGCCTGAGGGAAAGCTGAAAGGCAAAAGACAATATTTATGAAGTTGAAAAGAAAACAATAGAAATAGAAGTACCACTATTTAGCAGGTCATCAAAATTGATGCCTAACAATAATTATGATGATGGATATCTCACCCGAATATTACCCCTATACTTTGACTAGCACTAGCTCAATTCTTGCAAGGGAAAGTAGAAAAATGAGTCAATTATCATTATGCTTAGGGTGAAGTGTTTTTCTTCAATAATTTAGAAAAAAATGACTTCATATCCTCTGGTGCTAGTGATTCTTTTTACCTGGTTGGCCTCCAGTAATTAGAAAACCCTAGAAGGAATATAGTGATCACAAAAGTCAGATCACTTATTTCTGTCAGGATTGAGGCAACATACATGCCCCTTAGTGAAACTTTGTGAGGTCATACAGTGCCATGCAAACAAAGTATAAAGAGAAACGAGTCTTCAGTAAATGACATAGGATCTTGTTCAGATGTTCTTATAAGGTTAAGACACTAAATGATACTGCAGCTGTCAGATGATTTTTAGTAGATTAGAAAGAGTATTAATTTTAAAGTTTTATATACGATTATCTTCCGTACTTCATTTACAACTAGATGGCAAAATGACAGGATGTAGAAAGAAAAAATTATATTAGTGCTTAAAATATTTTTGGGGTGCCAACTACACCACATAGCAAGTCAGGTGCTGGCTATTGAGTGATGGAACAAAAAGAAAATGGACATACATGTCTTTATATTTTACAGTCTAGAAGAGGAAACCAACTTTAATAGATAATCGTATGAACAAATGTTTAATTATAAGCTGTGGTGCTGTGGTAAGGGGTGTGAAGGGAAAGTGTAGTGGGTTTTGAGAATATGTTAGCGTTCTTAATTTAGACTGGGGGAGATGTGGATCAGAGAATGTCTCTGTGAGTAAATAAAATTTAAGCTGAAACATAATAGTATCTAAGAACTTCAGTTTTTTGAAAGATGATATAAGTGCTGAAGAGGAATAACATATTAAGATGCCCTCCTTTAGACACACAAAACATAAAAATTTCTGTATGTCTCTGTAAAAGCCATTGGTAAGAACTTTTTCTATCTTGTTTATGGTATTTGACTTTAATGGTCAAACTCTAAATGTTATAAGGATTTTCTTGGAGAGCTGGTTAGACACTTCAATTCATGGTGATCAGAGTCCTTAGTTCTTTAGTAGATACTTCTGTTTCCTAACACAAACACCCATCTCTAATTTCCCTTCTTATTAAACAAGCCCTAAAAAGTTGCACCCTCACTTCCGTTCTACAACTGAGCCTGAACCTATTTGAATCCAAGTTGGTGGAAGCTAATGAATGTCATCTTTAGTTATTTATTTTTTTGACTGTCATCTTTAGATCCATCATGACCATAGCAACCACCAACGAATCATCTGGATAATTCAGAGAAATATGCATTTTGGGTCCTGATGGTCCTTATCACTGTTTTGATTCACTTCTCCTTGGAGAACTAGTACTATTATAATAAAATGTGTAACTATTATTATTGATTTCTTTTTGTACTAGACATTAATTGCATCCATTTTGTTATTTTTCCAGGAAGAGAAAATAACAGGGACTATTTTTCCCCTGAACTTCTCGTGCTCTATTGTGTATCCTCCTTAATAATACCTGCCATTGGAATGACCATCTACTTTGCAAGAAAAGCCAACATGAAAGGGTCATACAGTCTTGTAGATGCACAGAAATCAAAAGTGTAGCTAACATTTGTTATGTTCAACCAGAGACACTATTTATCAGTCCAAATCTTTAATACCGCTCATCATTCTGTGAGAAAAACAATGAACTTGGAGTTCAGACTTCCCTGAATGAATTGAACATGGAAATAAATGGCCACCTATGCCCCTTGCTGTCAGCAAGAAGCCAAAGGAAAACTTTCTGCCTGAAAAACAGTCACCGCTATTGAGATGCAATGACTGGAGAAGTTCCTCGATGTGTATTATGTGTTATTACGTAATAACACAATCTGTATATATGTAGAATAAAATTATGCCATAGCAAGGTCGCTTGGTTAAAATAAGAGGGTTAAAATAATTAAATACCGTTGCTTGTACTGACTGTTATAATTTAATTCATCTTAGGAAAATTTAACATTAATATTGACTGTCAGTTGACCTTTGTCATGTTTCTTATATTTTTATTTCCTTTAACAAAATTTTATTCCTATAAAGTCCATTGAAAATAATTTCATGTTTTGTAAAGATGCCAGAGTTTTATATTTTTATAGGGAAATAATAAATAGAGAGAGCACTAGGTTGACTTTCAGGTACTAAATACCTCAACCTATGGTAAAATGGTTGGCTGGGTTTCTTTCTCTGTACGGTACTGGCATGGTACGGAGATGTTGCATGATGTTGTTTATTTGTCAGACTCCTGTGTAACTTTCCAAGTATGGTCTAAAAATGAAACTGCTTTTCATTTTCTTTTGTAAATGTTTAGATGTCTTGTATAGTAAAATTATAATTTCTGGAATTGGAAGGGTTGTTTGTTTATTTATTATAAATTGCTTCCTTTAATCATGTTGCAGCTCTTTTTGAAAAGCCAAGTTACAAGACTAAAGAGTTCAAACTAATAGATACTGAAAATGTGGTCCTCAGACTACTTTTATCAAAATCACTGTGGGAACTTGACAAAAATTCAGATTTCTTGGAGCTACCCTAAGCTGATGAATTGAAATATTTGGTTTTAGTTCCTTGGAATCCACCATTTTTAAATTAAAAATATAGATAGTGTACATAAAAAGAATGAAGATTAATACACACATGTTAATGGACAGCAAATGAATACCTATGTATGTACCACCGGGTCCAAGAGATAGAACATCACTATTCTTTAGAGCCTTTTATAGGCCATGTACTGATGGCAACTCTCTGCTCTCCTTGAGCAGTAACCAATAAATATCCTGAATTATATGTTGATCATTTCCTTGCTTGCTTCAGAGCTTTTATACCTATCTATATATCCCTAAGTAGTACATAACTTAGTTTTGCCAGGTTTTTGCTTATCCCTTCTAATGTCGATGGATATTTGGGCTGTTTCTAATTTTTTCTATAATGAACAGAACTTCTGTAAATGTATTAATATAGACTTTAGGCTAACATGTGCAAGAATTTACCTAGGGTGCAACAATTTCTCTAGAGTCTTTATACCTAATGAAACTGCTGGGTTGTAGTATTTGTACATATTGAGGTTTATGGGGAAAGCTAAACTGTTTTCTAAAGTGGCAGAAATAATTTATACTTTCACCAGCAGTGAATAAGAATTCCTGTTACTGAACAGCTTGCCAACTGTGGTATTGCTCGATTTAAAAATTTTTTCATTCCTTATAAGTGTAAAATGATTTCTCATAATGTTTTCAAATTTCATTTTCCAGATTATTCATAATATTGAACTTTTAAAAATATTGTAGGACCTTTTATGTTTAAAGAAGAGCATTCGCTTCTGTGAAATATCTGTACATTTCTTTTGCTATTTTTCTAGACATTGGTTGTCTTTTTCTTATTAATTCTTAGAAGATCTTTCAGAAAGATTTTATTATTCTCATGTCATAAATGTCCTGTTTCTTTTTAAAATTTATTTCTAGGGAGTTTGTAATTTTTATACTATTATTGGTAGTATTTTAAAAATTATATCTACCACGACAATCAAGAAATAAAACATTTTTATCGCTTCAAGATTTCCATCACACCTCATTTGCGGTAAAGCTCCCCACCCCACCACCATCTTTGGTCCTTGGCGAATGCTAATCTGTTTTCTATCACTATAGTCTCACCTCTTCTAGAATTTTATATAAACGGAATTGTATAGCATGTAGTCTTTTACGTCTGTCTCCTTCACTTAGTCTAATGCTCCTGAAATTTATCTATGTTATTATCTGCATATTCCCAAAAAAATGAAACTGATATTTTAAAAACTGTACTTTTAGACAACAAAATCTTGAAATGTTAATTTTTGTTCTTTTTTTATCTTTGTGATTTTCAATCCTTCCTCTCTTTACCACAAGTATTCACATTGCTACAGGAGATTTCAGATTAGTATAAACAATGCAAATAGAAAGGACAGTTAATGAACTTTTCTTAAACTTCAAAGGTGGTTTCTAGAACTACAGCTATGTATGATCACAAGGATGAATCTCATACAGAAAATATTGAGTAAGACAAATGATTGATAAAAGTACATACTATAAAATTTCATTTTCATATATTTCATAATATTATGATGAGGCTTCAAATGTTTTAGTTACATGGATTGCTTTTGTACTGCTTGAGTCAAACTTATAAGTAGGCCCATCATCCAGATAGTGTACATTGTACACCTTAGGTATGATTTCACACATCACCTCCTCCACCCTCCCACCTGCATGATTTCCATTGAATTTTACTTCCATCTGTGGACATGAATGCTGATCAGTTAGTTCCAATTTAATAGCACATGTGGTGTTCGTTTTTCCATTCTTGCAATATTTCATTTAGGAGAATGGTCTCCAATTCCATCCAGATTGTTGCAAAAGGTATTAATTCATTTATTTATGGCTGAGAGGTACTACATAGTATGCATATACCACATTTTATTCATCTATTAATGAATTGATGGGCACTTGGGTTGATTCTACATCTTTGCAATTGTGAATTGTGCTGCAATAAACATTCTGATGCAAATGTCCTTTTGATAAAATGACTTTTTTTCCTGTGAGGAAGGTGAACAGGATAAACATGGTTGAACAAAAGACAAGAAATCTCTGGAGTCTAAGTGCTGTCCAACAAATACAGCCCTACATAAAGTGTTATAGTGCAGGCCAGTGACATCTGTGGCAGTGGAGGGACCTAGACACCTCAGATTGGGGTTTGAAGGGTAATGAGTGTACTTAAAAAGAGAAATTGGAGCTGAAGGCAAACTTTGCCTATTTCAAAATGTTCCCAAGAAAGAACACTGATCTTTTGTGTATGATTATACATGCTGCGTTGCTTGTGTGTCTGACAGTCTAACTAGAGTCTGAGGGTATTAAAATGTGTCTATCTTACTATTTATGCTCCAAAGAGCGCCGGGAACATTCTATTACTTTGAACTTCTGTACTGAGGATTTAAATAGGTTCATGCCCTCCAATGTTTAATAAGGGATATGCCAAACAAAATAGATTATACTTCCACTTTAAAATGGTTGGTATTTTAGCATCCACATGCTACATCCTCCCTCATGTAGCAAATCTCCAGAAATGTTAGAAAAATTAAATTTTTGATTTCAGTCAAAAACATGAAAGTTAATGAATAACAGATTAGAATTTTGGGGAGTCCTTTGAAAGATGAAAAACACGTTGACTGTAATCTAGGATGTTTATAATGATGCTCCAGAAGGTGGAAGGAAGCACCAGCACCAATTTAGGATAAATATTTATAAAATCCCAAATCTAGATACATTGTAATAAAATTTTAGAATATCACAATAGAGAGAAGATTCTGAAAGTTACCAAAGGCAAAACAAAAATTATCTATAAGGGGAAAGAAAATCAGATGAACATCAAAATGACGTCAGACCTCTAATTAGTAACACTAGTTCTATGAATATAACGAATCAGTACCTTTTGATAATAGTAACGAACATTTATCAAGCACCATTGTAAGCATTTTTCCATTTAATTCTCACAGCACTGTTATGTAGGTATTATTATTAGTCCCATATTACTAAAGCACAGGGAAGCCAAGTTGCCAGGGCAAGATCACACAGCTAGAAAATGACATGGCATAGAGTAGCCGAAAGTGCACCAGGCCGAGAGTCAGAGTTCTGGATTCCAGTTCTTGCTGATGATTGTTGACATCTCCTCTAGCTCTAATAATCTATAACTATGTAATTCTGCTGTATTTAACGCACTGTGGTAGGCGTGGTGGAAAATTCAAAATTAAATCAGATCTGGACTGATCTGGCCTTGGAAAATTGAAGACACAGGTCAGGATCTCCAGACTGGTATTCAAAATGTGAACCCAGAAAAACGTTTTATTTAAATTTCAACTGATTCATACACAATCCAAAAGGGGTAATAAGATGTTCATCCAGAAAACCATAATCCAAGTAAATATTGATTCATAGGTAGAGATGAGGACTTAGAGGAGGAAAACACTAGCTCTGGCCAGAAGGGACTGAGTAATGTGATGTACTGGAGAAGCTGCTATTTGAGCTGTCTCATGAATCAATGGATAAGATTGAGACAAGTTATATGAGGAAGGACAGAGACATGCAAAGTAAAAGGGAAAGAGTGAGCATAGGCGTGGAGGTAGAAACAGCCTTGGATGTCTATGTAGAGAAGAGTAAATTGGTCCATGTTGTGTAAACACGTGGGAGAGCAAAAAAGCACAGTGAGAACCACGGTTGGAAAACTGAGTTGTGACAAGCTGTGGAAGGCCTCGAATGGCAGATTGGGAGTTTGGGCTTTGTTCATCACTAAGAGCCAGAGAGAGCAAGGGATGAAGAAGACCAGGACAGTGCCTAAGGGGGCCGGCTCCTCCTGTATGTCTGGTATTTTCTATCTGTACCGCTACCCCCGACTTTCCCCACAGACTCTTCCCAGCTTCTTCCCTTCAGTGGTAATTACCTTTTTATTATTTCGTTCCACGGCTGCCAAGTTAGTGAGAAATTGGAGAACCACTATTCTTACATTATACATAGATACAACAGACTATTATTTAGCTATTAATATAATAGCCTCAAAAATTATTTATTAATATTGGGAAATGCCTATGTTAATACATTAATAAGGCAGAAGAAAACTATATATAAAATTTCAAAGCATCATAAAAATCTCAACACTGAGTGACTATATGCCTGTACATATATAGAGAGAAAAATGACTCAAAGTGTTAACTCTGGTAATGATATTATGGGTATTTTAATTTCTTCATTTGTACCATTTTCCATTTACCAAATTAGAATGTATTACAGTTATAGTCAGATAAGTTATTTTTTAGTGTGTTAACCATAGCAAGTAAGTCTTCAAACAGCAACCTAATCAAAGCAGCATCCTACCTGAATTTGAGAATTGGAATTCTCAAAGACCTATAAATATTCAGGGCTTTGAGATCCTGATATGGGGTAAGGAGGCCGCTTTGGCTTTCTAAGTATTTGAGTGCTTGTTCTGAGAGAATAGAAAGGAGAGGAAAGTATTTGAACAACCTTTTACCACTAAGTCGCCTCTATGAGTTTCTAAATAAGGCCTCGGATGGAGAGAAGATGACAGGAGGCGCCTGCACACCATCGCTCCACACTCTCACGGGGCTTGGAGTCGGGAGGAGCCAGCAGCAGCTGTTTTGTAAAAATGCCACACTGAAGGGAAACATCGAGGTTGAAACCTCCAGGCACAACTGTGATTGCACCAGCTCTCGGGCCTCGCGCTGAAACCTCACGCAAATTTTGGGTTTATGTCTCAAGAATCTTTTGTTTTCTTTTTCCCAGTCTTTCGCAGTTTACTACTATGGGAATCTGCTTATACTGAAACAGATTAAGGAAGATTTAAGGAAATCCTGGGAAAGGAGAAAAACTGTCATATCGTTAAATTACTGTGTTTGAATAACTGGGTTTATTAGTTTATTGATTTGCTGAGAAATTTTTGTCTATGTCTTTGACATAAGAAAACGATTCCCCTATCTGTCTCTCTTGGGTTGACCCTTGGTAACATAAATTTGCTTTTTGGCCTTTCTTTCTGTCACACAAAGGGAACATGTGCTCCTCTAAGATTTATCTGAGTAACGATAGTCCTAATTTTTCAAACTATCCAAACCAAGTAAATAAACTTCAAAAGGTTTTTAAAGGTAGTTTTATAGCTTTCCCAGAAAAAGAAAGGAAAAATATGATCAATAATAACAGAGAAATTCTAGAGGACTAGATCTTTCTTTTTTCTACTTCCTTTTGAAGAAACATATCCTCGGGATCTTAGGATAATGACAACCATGAACCAGCTCATTTCTTTTTAATCTGTAAGTGAGTTCGAGACCAGGATAACGAAAAAGATGAGGAGAACAAGGTCCTTGAACGTTTTCTTTCATCAGTGGAGGGTTGTCTCTGTTGTAGTGATTCCTTGGGCCGACCAAAGCTGGGGAACAAAATCTCTGATGTGTCTCGCACATTTCTAATGAGCCTGATACAAAGAACTGATAGCTAATATTTGTTGAGAATTTATTACATGGCTGTCCTAGATTAAGTACTTTGCATGAATTATTTTATTTAATACTCATAGCAATCCAGCTAAGTACTGTTACCTGACTATAGGATAACTAACATAGAGCTCTTAAGTAATCATCCCAAAGTAATGTGACTGACCACGGTCTGTCTGATTTCAAAGTCTGAACTGTTATTATCTGTGCTGTGCTACTTTTAATTCATATGCATAAAATAGACTTCCACAGGCTTAGACATCTTAGAAAGACAGATGGTAAGTAGTTCTAAAAAAGAAAATTTATCTTAGGTCCTCAGTTTGTTATGGGAAGGAAGAAGTGCTGATAGCATGGTCCAGATAAGTTTTTTTCTGTGTGTTTGTCTGAAGAGCATAAGCCTCCCAGATTACTTATGCGAAATAACCCAGGACTGTTCACTGGACACTTATCTTCTTTCTGTTGAATTTAAAAGAAACATATGGGTTACTATGTTTAAGCGACCATCTGCCAGCATGTCAGATTCTTGAGGAAATTGCTTTGGACCTACAGTACAGCACATGTTTGATCTTCACGTATATTTGTACTTTTTCAATTTGGAAATTTTGAAAGAATGAGGTAAAAGGGGAAAAAGAAGGAGAATGGAAAAGGAAAAAAAATGGAGTTATTTTAAAGGACAAAATGAGTGCCTCGTGGTGCTCTGTACTGGGGAGAGTAAGAGAAAAAATTAGAGCTGCCCAAATAGACACAGGCTGACACTGTATCAGTGGTATTATACCAAACAAACAGAGAAAGTAATAAGATTGTGAAGAAAATCTAGTTAACGTGTTTAGTTGAAATTTTGATCATTTTGGAAAACAAAAGAATAACTTAAATTTTATGTGTGGTAGACTGAATAATGACTGTCCCCCCCCCTCAAGATGTCCATGTCCTGCTCCCCAGAACCTGTGAATATGTTAATAAACATGGTAAAAGGGACTTGGAAAATATGGCTCTGAAGACACCTTGACTTTAGCCCCGCAAGACTCATTTTGGACTTCTTACCTCCAGAACTGTAAGATAATAAATTTGTGTTATTTTAAGCCATGTAGTTTGTAATAATTTGCTATAGCAGCCATAGGAAACTAATGCAGTATATATAATTCAGGGAATTCTAAGGATTCACAATGGAAAAAATAATGAACTCTTTTCATCATTTTAACCCCAACTGGTATCTAGTCCATCCGCACACCCACCTACTCTTTCTCCCTTCCTGAGCACCCCTCCTTCCCACCTTGTCCCTGCTGGCCCTTGTCCTCACACTCAGGGACTTCACACAGCAGTCTCCTGGTCATTGCTCCTGCTCCCTCCATGGGAACTGGGGTGTGCCCCACATCCACTACCAGGCTAACGTTTTAAGTGCTTCTGACAAAAACTTTGCTGGATACATGATACGTAAAGGTAAAAAGCCCCAACTCTTGACAATGGCGTCCAGCACCCTCTGCCACCATGACTCAACACCTGCCCTTCAGTAAGCCCCTTCAGTCTTGCCTCCAGCCTATGCAAATACTGTGACCACTGCTAAGTTGGAAATGCAAAGCAAACACTATAAAAATACAATTCCAGGGGAAAATATTAATATACCATGCTCAGAATTGGTCATCTATAATAGACAAAAATTCATAAAGTCATAGAGGAATTGAATAATTTTGTTGAAATAGATAGAAATAAAGAACCTTGTGTAGTGGACACCGGGTCAGCTCTCAGCCATGTTTGAACAAAGCAGTTCTCAGAACAGCTGTTCTCACATGGATTGTTTCTTGTTGATCGGCCTCAAGACACCTTGTGTCTTGCAAACAAGCCAAGGTGCATTGACCCACACTCGGGAAAGGGCAAAGGAGGAGACGCACTCGTTAACTCCCTGAGGCAGAGCAGTGAGAACCAGTCCATGTTGAGACGAAAACATTCTGGGAACAGAAAATAGTGGTGGGAAAAGTTAGGGTAGACTGGGACAGATGCCAAAAGAACAGTGTTAAAAATAAAGCGCTGCCAGCAGTAATGGCTGCAGTCTTGTATCGTGTCTGTGTGTCTGTCGTTTGTTGTCTGTCTTCTGTGTTCACTTCTCCTTCCCAAGTGGAGCCACAACAGGC
>CAUYRT010059188.1:0-20839 GCA_963574885.1 Lepilemur ruficaudatus
TTAAACATTTATCAAAACCTGTAGAACTTTAGAGCCCAAAGATACAACCATAATGTATGCAAATTATAAAAAATCATTTGGGAGGTTGGAGATTCCAGGATATAGTTCAGAATTTAACAAAAGAGTGTTTCTCTGACTTGGGTAGTGCAAAGGCTATATATGTAAGCAAAGTGTTTGTACCCCCATAATATTCTGAAATTTTAAAAAAAGAATTCAACAAAAGAATCAAACAATTATAAATCTGTAAAGCAACTTCCTGGAAGAAGATCTGAAAGAAAAGGTGGTGAGCTAAATAACTCCGGACATGATTAAAGTCTGTAAGATTAAGGTAAAAGGCAAAGGCACTGTATATAAGCATTGTAGTCTTGTTGATAAAGGTCCTATAAAGTACAGATTAACAATTCTGAAGCCACTCTGTGCTAATACTAGAATCCAAAATTAAGTAAATAGCTGATGGATTTTGGAAGCTAAATTTCTACTTTTGGAGTCAAAGGTTCAGATGAGCAAAAGAGGCTAGAATGATTAATGTAGGAATGGATTAGAGTGTAGATATCAGTATAAACTTGTATTTATCTTAAAAGAGATACAGATATTTACGTATAGAAATATGAATAGACATGGCACATTTCCTTGCCCTTTTAGCTGTGAGGGTATGGAAGCAATGATACCCCAGTGGCAACAAGAAAACTTGAGTCCAGATCTTGCTTTATAATACAATTTTTACCACACCATAAATGCAGTATTTATGGTATGTAATCCCATAAGGGGAAGCAGAGCTTCTTCAAGGGTTGATTCTATGACTGAGGCAGGAAATATATCAAGGTGAACAAAACACTTTGATGGAAGTGTGTCAAAAGGACACAGGAGCCAGCTGAATGTGCTCCCAAGGGCAAGAGCTAAACAATTCAAGCACAAAAAAGAAGTAAGATAATATTGCATTATGATTCAAAATATAAAAATATATATTTTGATCAACATTGTTATATTAAATATGTAACCAAACAAACAAATCTCATGTGTAGGAAAACTTTCCCCTCTTTAAGAGTGGGCTGTGCATAGTGAATTTCTTCTAAAGAGTGTGATATGAAAAGTTGGGGGAAATAAAGAGTAAATTTATAACAGAGATATCTGACAAATACTACCTCAGCTAAGTGATCCTGATGAATAAAAATAATAATGTGTTGATAATATATACTCTGCATGATGGGCAAAAGATTACTTTATTTCTATAGTCTTCTTTGCCAAAAACTCATAACCCCAGTACAATCAAAGAAAAACATCAGACAAATCCCAATTGAGGGCCCAGAACTATAAAAGAAAAACATTATAAAAATCCCAAGAGAGGGCCATTCTTCAAAATACCTAACCAATACCCCTCAGAACCATCAAAGTTGTCAAAAACAAGAAAGTTCTGAGAAATTGTCACAGCAAAAAGGATCCTATGGAAACATGATCACTAAATGTTATAATGGAAGAGATGCTGGAACAGAAAAAGAATATGAGACTAAAAATTAAGGATATCTAAATACAGTATGAAATTTAATTAATAATCTATATAAATAACAATGTACATTGGCATTAATATTAATCTAAACTATTCCAATAATACATTAAATATATCAAAATTTGTTTGTCAATTCTGACAAGTTCTATACTACCATGTGATATTATTGATATTAATTGTAGAAATTATTTTAGGGCATATGTAAATACTCTGTACTCTCTTCACAACTTTTCTGTATATTTAGTAGTATTCTAAAATTTAAAAAATAGTAAGAAATATGAACTGGTATGATAAAACTATTGTTGAGAAGGAGAAAGTTAAGGTGGCCAATAGATTTAGTCTACTGATCCAAATTGCTTAGATGGAGGTAAGAATGAAATAGCCTAATGGTTTTGGGGTACACTCAAAAAGTATGCAAGACACAAATATTTTCAAGTTCATTATCCATAACTCAGAAAATATGTCAACTGTCCCTACCCTTGTTTGAAAAGCTCAGATGACTTCAAATGTGCTAATAGCTGGAGGATGTCAGTTAATGGCACTTCTTGCCGCTCAGGAGCTAGACTTTCCTTGAGGGGAACCTGAGTGCCACCTCGCTGTATCTCCTACAATTTAAATATAAATATATACAAAATGAACAAAACTTTTGTTAGATTCTGTTATAAATTACTATTTTTATAAAAATTAAACTGATAAAAATATTTTTACAATATCCTATGGAATGATCTCTGTTTGGGACCACTGTGTATTGCCTTTCTTACTAATTTGTCCAGGTCTTCAAAGTATTGGATACAGCCCATTCCTTTTTCTATCATGCCAGTCAATGCTAGAATTCTCCTTCCTGTGGTCAAGATTATTTATATTTATATAATATACTTGGTTAATACCTGTAATTGCTACACATGTCTTAAGTTTTGAATTTTTCATACATTATTACCAAAAAAGTGTGTTTTCATCAAAAATATTCACAAAATGCTGAGCTTTTTTCTAAATTTCAAAATAAGTCTTCCTATAATTTAACTTTTTATTTTTGGTCCCTTGTCTGTATTTTTTGCTTCACTGAATTTGAAGAGTAGAATCTTCTAGACTCTTATTTTTAAATGTGTATTTTTTAATATGTATCCCCACAAACTAATGATAAAGAGATATACTTAGATACACTTTCAAATTTTATAATTCCATAATAACCTCAAGTAGTATAAGTACACTATAGTATCACTTTAAATAGTTTTGGTATGATAACTGTGAAGATTTCCTTATCAATTTTTTAAAATAAATTTTTGAATGACTTAATAAATGTATTACTATCTTCCAAATTATTGTGTGAATTAATAAAATTTAAGGTAATTTTAAGTGGTAGTATCTTAGGTATAATGTCTACCTACAAAGCTTTTGGTAATATATTCAAATTTTCTTAAGTGAAATAAACATTTTTAAATTCTGAAAAGTAGTTGGGGAGTGGAATTAGGGGTCTCAATAGGGAAAAGGAATTCCTCTAAAACTGATTTATGTGATTAACTGTACACCTCGGAAATTCATTGAAAATCATTTAATTGTACACTTAAAATGGAGTAAACACATGATATGTAAAGTATACTTCAATAAAGGAAAAAAAAATACTCCATTTAAATAAATAAATAAATACATAAAAATCCTAAAAAATAATACAGCAAATTAGGATACTGGGCTTAAGGTACTATAAACTCCTCAAGGGCAGAATTGATGTCTATGAAAACTAAAACCACATTGTTTAATATTGTCTCATGCAAAGTCCTGAGACATCTCAATGGATAATGACAATTTAAATATGTGTATTTATAGAGTTTAGAAAACAAACCAAAGAAATTATCTATAATTAGCATTGTTATCATAAAGAGATGTTGCTAAATGTGTGAGCTAATGACTGTAATCTTATCTACTAAAAGTTTAGAGGAATTTATTCCCTAATCCCTTTGACTCACCCAAATTAACTTCTGACCTATGATTCAATATTTCATTTTAAAGCAAAATCAAATAAAATGTGTTTCCCTCACCCAGAGAGAAAAGAGCTAAGCATGAGAATGTAAAGGTGGGTGATTTTTAATAATATAATCTCATTCAATTCTGATAATCAAAGGGCACTCACAGATTTTAATTGCTATTAATTTCCAATTATGTATAGCAGCAAGGATAGAAACAGAATGAGCACAAATGGCCAATAATCATATGAAAAAATGCTCAATGTCGCTAATCAACAGGGAAATGCAAATTAAAACTACAATGAAATATCACCTTACCCCAGTTAGAATGGCTTTTATTAAAAAGTTCAAAAATAAAAGATGCTCACATGGATTCAGAGAGAAAGTAACACTTATACACTGTTGGTGAGACTGCAAATTAATACTACCTCTATGGAAAACAGCATGGAGATTCCTCAAAGAACTAAAAGTAGACCTACCATTTGATCCATCAATCCCACTACTGGGTATCTAGCTACCCAAAGAAAAGAAGTCTTTTTATCAAAAATATACCTGCACCCGCATGTTTATAGCAGCACAATTCACAATCACAAAGATGTGGAATCAACCCAAGTGCCCATCAATTCATGAGTTAATTAATAAAATGTGGTATATGTATACCATGGGAGTACTACTCAGCCATAGAAAAGGAAGAATTGATGCCTTTTGCAACAATTTGGATGGAATTGGAGACCATTCTCCTAAGCGAAGTATCTAAAGAATAGAAAAACAAATACCACATGTACTCACTATTAAATTGGAACTAACTGATGAGCACAGATGTGCACAGAGGGAAGTAAAACTCAGTGGAAATCCAGCAGGCAGGAGAGGCAAAACCTACCTAATGGGTACAATGAACACTATTTGGGTGATGAGCACACTTGTAGCCATGACTCAAGCATTACAAAAGTGATCCATGTAACCAAAAACATCTGTGCCCCTCAATATTTTGAAATAAAAAAATAGAATGAGCAAATGGAATTCCTGTATCAGAGGAAATTTACTGACAGCTATTTATTGGGTCTCTATTACTATTTTTTTAATGTAGTGAGTATCTACTATGCATTAAGCACTATTCTGGACACCAGGGCAAATAAAGATAAGATATGGTTCCTGTCTCTCAAGGAGTTGGCAGTCTAACAGGGGGCTAAGACAGGTATACAAATAACTAAAATATAAGGCAGAAAATAAGTACCCAAGGACAAACAGAAATACTGTTTGTCCAAAATCTTGGAGGGAGGGCAAGACAAGGAAATTTCCTTAGGAAGCTAAGACTGTCATTAAGAACTAGGATTTGAAAAAGGGAATTTCAAAGGGCAGGGATGCTGGGAAGAGGTAATTGGCAATTAAGAAGCATGAAAAAAAAGTACTGAGGTAGTCTAGTTGAGGACAAACATAGTATACAAGTAAAGGGAAAAAATAGGATTAATTTATTTATAGATTATGGAGGAGCCTTAAGTGCTAAGGAATTTGGTCTTTATGTACAGAGAGCCATTGAAGATTACTGAGCAAGAGACAATAACCACTTATAGGTTATTCCAATAGTCTTAGAGGTAATGAGGACTTAGATTAGAGTGGTGAGATGAAAATGGAAGAGGAGACAGTTGGCAAAAAAGGAAATACTATAGAGGTAGAATTGCCCAGACTTGACACATGATTGAATACAGTCTTAGATCACTGGATATACCCAAAAGCAGTAGAAAAAGTGAATCTGACCTATGAGAGAAATCAGGGGTAGAGATATAGGTTTGAGAATGGAGAGTTAAAGCTAAGGAAACACTTGATAAATTATTGAGGGGAGAGAAAGAAAAAAAGGGACCAGAGAATAAATTCATTTAACAAATATTCACTGAAAACTTACCATGTACCAAGCATGATTGTGGGTACCAGAGATAAAATGGTGAAAAGACAAAAAAAATGGTGGAAAGACACACATGGTACATATCCAACATTTATTTGGTAAAAAGAGGAGGACTAGCCAATAACAAAAGTAGAAAAGGAATAGTCAGAACAATAGGATTAACAGCAGATGTCATAGAAGTCAAAGGGAAAGTTACCAGGAGGAAGAAGTTGTCAGTGATATATTGTTTTGTGCTGCAAAGATATCAGAGGATAAGAAAGACTGAGAAAAGATCATTAGACTTGATCATTACAAGGTCACTAGCAATTTTCAAAAGAGTAGTTTACAGAATTATAGATGCAAAAATCATCAAGAGAGGAGTAGGTAGTGAGGCCAAAAACGTTACAGTCATCCTTGTCTCTCCTTTCTCTTCTCTCCTACATCTGGTATGTCACCAAATCCTGTCAGCTTTACTTTTATAATCTCTCCAGAATCTGACCACTTCTTACCACCCACATTGCCTCCACCCTGGTCCACACCAACATCATCTCTCTCACAGATTATTTCAATGGCTTCCTAACTGGTCTCCCTGCTTCTACCCTTTTACCCCAGTATCTTTAACACAGCAGCTAGAGAGATCCTATTAAAATACAAATCAGACCATGTCACTGATCTGCTCAAAATCCTCCAATGGTTCCCCATCTCACTTAAAGTTAATATCATAAATCTTTACTGTGAACTACAATGCCTTTCTTTTATTTTAACCTTTTTTATTTCAAAAATTTAAAGGAGTACTGATGTTTTAGATACATAGCTTGAGTCAGGGCTATAAATGTGCCCATCACCCAAATACTGTTCATACAATGCCTTTCTTACATGATCTATTTCCCCACTTGCTATGGTTTGTCCCCAACAAAACTCATGTTGAAATCTGATCCCCAGTGTGGCCAGTGTTGTGAGGTGGGGCCTAGTGGGAACTGTTTGTGCCATGGGGAAAGATCCTTTATGAGTGGCTTAGTGCTGTTCTTGCAGTGGTGAGTTCTCATTCTCATAAGAATGGATTAGTTTTCATGGGGAAGGATTACCTCCTAAGAGAGTGAGTTGTTATAAAGTCAGGACTGCCTTTGGGTTTTTTCTCTTCATACATGTCTGCTTCCCCCTTGACCTTCCACCATCTTTTGACCCAGCACAAAAGCCCTCAACAGAAGCCAAGCAGATACTAGCAATGTATCTGGTGAACTTCCAAGCCTGCAAAACCATGAGCTAAATAAACCTCTTTTCTTTATAAATTACCCAGTTTTCAGGTATTTTGTTATAACACAAAATGAACTAAGACACCACTACTTCCCTGAGCATACCTCCTACTTCCCCTAATGTTCCCTCTGCTCCAGCCACACTGGTCTGTTTGCCATTTTTTTACTTTATTTTTTTGAGACAGAGTCTCATTCTTGTTGCCCAGGTTATAGTGCAGTGGCATCATCATAGCTCTCTGCAACCTCAAACTCCCAGGCTCAAGTAATCCTCCTGCTTCAGCTTCCTGGGAGCAGCCAGGACCACACTAATTTTTCCATTTTTAGTAGAGACAGGCTCACACTCTTGTGCAGGCTGGTCTCAGACTCCTGAGCTCAAGTGATCCTCCCACGTCAGCCACCAAGAGTGCTAGGATTACAGGCCTGACCTACCGTGCCTGACCTCTTTGCCATTCTTTAAACACTCAGGGCCCTTGCACTTGCTATTCCTTCTGTCTGGAATGCTCTTTTTTCTCAGTTCTCTACTAAAAAATTACCTTCTCTGTGAAGACTTCCCTGACCACTCTATCTAAAATTTCAAACACTCACCCTCTTCGAAAACACTTAATATCATCCTTTCCTGCTTAGTTTTCTCCTTGCACTTATCACTATTCGGTACCCCAGGGGACAAAAAACCATGGCCTTTTGGCAAATCCAGCCCACCATATGTCTTCGTACAGCTCACACACTAAGAATGGCTTTATATTTTTAAATGGTTGAAATAAATCAAAAGAATATTTTTGACACGTGAAAATTATAAAATTGCATGAAATTCAAATCTCAGTATTCTAAAATATAAAGATTTATTGGAACACAGCATGCCCATTTGTTTACATATTGTCTAGGGCTGCTTTCACGGTACAACAGCAGAGTTGAGTAATTGCTACAGAGACTGTATGGCCTGCAAAACCTAAAATATTCACTGTGGTTCTTTACAGAAAATTTGTCAACTCCTATAATATGCCATAATACTTATTTATCTTTTTATTACCTGTTTCTCCTAGTAGAATATAAACTCCATGGAGGCAGGAGTTTTGTCTATTTTGTTCATTACTATATCCCCAATGGCTAGAAGAGGTTTAACATGTGTTAGACAATCAATAAATGCTTTTGAATGAATGAAAACAAAAAATACAGACATTACTTTGGGTTAGAAAGTTTGGCAATGAAAGGAAGGACATAGAACTGAAGTTTCAGGAGGATGATAAAGTTGAAGGAAAGATTTTGGATAAAGGAGACCTCAATGTAATGGTAGTGACAAGAGAAAGAAACAGTAGAGAAAGATTAAAGAGCTAAGGTTGAGATCTATAAAGTCCCCAGAGAAAGTTACTTATTTCTCAGAGATAAGAGAGAAGAAGGGATGAGTGAAGAGGAGAGAAACTGATGAAGTTCATGTCATTGTCTACAAACTCAGGAAATTACATGAAAAGATCTTTTGCTAAAACAAAGGAGAAGGCATTAGTGCTTCTGCAAAACAGAAAAAAAAAACGTTTTGGAATCACCACTGTAGGAAATATGATAGAAAGTCAACAAGAGTCAGTGTTTTGGCTGCCCAGCTGAAAAACCATGAAATGTCAGCAGACCCAATAAATAGGGTTTAATAAATTTCCCCAACAGTGCTTAAGCAGCTCAAAGGAACAAGTCAAAAAAATCAAACAATGAAAATTAACAAAGGTTAAACATTGGCAAGGCGGGAACAGTGACATATGACGGGTTGTGTATTTTTTCACCTTTATATCCGTCCTAGTGTACAGGAGGATATTCCTCAAATATGGAGGGGATCCAGTCAAATGTCTGCTAAATCCAAGACAGGAAGGATGAAATGGAGAAATATACTAACAGTAATCACAAAGGTTACCTTGAACATATTCAAAATAACCTTTGCCTTCACCACCAACCTGGCTTTAAATCATTCAGTTACACATTGAATACATGCTGTTAAAATATGCCTGGTTTCCTGCTCTCCTGTTCTTCTCCTCCTTACTGCTAACACCATTTGAAGTCCCGATTATAGACCCAGGCCTATACTAGGCTCTAGGACCAAACTTAACATTAGAGGAGATTTAAGAAGTACTCCCAGTCCTTTTAGATTTGGAGCCCTACCTTGCTCTTTCTAGTCTGTCTACACACACCCCCATACCTCAAAGATTTGAGTACTACCTCTGAGTTCAAACCTCTGTGATTAAAGCTCTGTTCCCTGCTGATATGCTTATGTGATGCCAACTAACTGTGTGCCTGATTTATGGAATATTTCTAACACCATGCTATGCTTTGCCATGTTCTGCTTATCTGTCCTTTAGGATATCCTGATGGCAGCTTCTTGGGTGAGTTGAAGGCAACTATGCCTTGCGCATCTCTTTAACCTCAGAGCCTAGCACAGTGTCTGGTAATGTGTTCTTTCTTTCTTCACTAGCTGATTAGATATACTTCCTTAGCCTACAGATGCATCTGTTCCCCAAGTGGCTCCATTTACTGCCTCTGAAAATAGATAAATCAAAGTACCTTATCAAGTTGTTTCAAATGCAGGTAACAGGAAGCCATGTTCCTCTGCAGTTTGGCCAAGTTCAGATCTGTGTAATCAGATGAATAAAACCTCAGAGAATAACAGTACCAGTGTAGGGCATCAGCTAATTTTGTACCTGAAATTTAAAAGGAAACAAAAAGAAATCACAGAGATATCTCCATCCCATTTATCCCAAGTAACTTCTAGAAACAAACAAAAGATTGTATTGGTTTCTTTTTGAAGCAACCAAAACACAATACACTTTCTATTGACTTCTAAATGCATTTTACTATCAGTCTTGATTAATATATGTTTTAGATAAAGTGGAAATCAATATTCTCTCTTTTTCCTACACATTAGAAATTTCACACATGGGATGAAGAGTCTGAGAGGGTGGTGAGCTACACTAGAAAATTGAAAATCCATTTTAAAAGTTATTAAAATAACAATTTTTAAAAATTTAAAAGAGAACACCCATAATTCACTATACTTATACAGCTATTTTCATTTTCCTACATTCCATACAACATAGTAATTTATCTTTTTGTATATGTACATAGTTGTAATCATAACTTATATAAAACTTCATGTTCAATTCTTTCCACTTAATTATATTTTATACATATTAACCTATATTGCTATGTAGTCTTCACAGTTATCAGTTTTAAGGGATACATAACATTTAATCAAATTAATATACCATGATTTTCTTATTTTCTTAATATATTGTATATTAAGTGATTTTCCAAATTTTTCACTATTGCAATTTTTTAAAATTTATTCAGGATATTACGGCGGTACAAACATTTTGGTTACATGTAATGCGTTTGCCCCGCCCAAGCCAGGGCTACAAGTGTGTCCCTCTCCCAAACAGTGCGTTCCACTTCCATTAGTTGTGGGTTTACCTCCCGCCACCCTTCCCCCAAACCGGCACCCAATGAGTATTACCACCATGTGAACACCTTAGTGTTGGTCAGTTAGTACCAATTTGATGGTGAGTACATGTGGTGCATGTTATTCTATCCATTGTGATACCTCACTTTGAAGGATGGGCTCAATCTCTATCTGGGATAATACAAGAGGTGCTAGATCACCATTGTTTTTTGTAGCTGAGTAGTACTCCATGGTATACATATACCACATTTTGTTAATCCACTCATGTATTGACAGGCACTTGGGTTGTTTCCACATCTTCGCAATTGTAAATTATGCTACTATAAACATTCGAGTGCAGATGCCTTTATTATGGAATGTCTTTTTTTCCCCTTTGGATAGATGCCGACTAGTGGGATTGCTGGATCAAATGGTATTTCTATTTTTAGCTCTTTGAGGTATCTCCAAAATTACTTTCCACAGAGGTTTTACTAACTTGCAGTCCCACCAGCAATGTAAGAGTGTTCCTATCTCTCCACATCCATGCCAGCATTTGTTGTTTTGGGACTTTTTGATAAAGGCCATTCTAACTGGAGTTAGGTGATATCTCATTGTGGGTTTGATTTGCATTTCCCTAATGATTAGAGATGTTGAGCACCTTTCTATATGTTTGCTGGCCGTTATTCTATCTTCTGTTTCTGTTCATGTCCTTTGCCCATTGATTGATGGGGTTGTTTGATTTTTTTTCTTGTTGATTTCCTTAAGTTCTACATAGATTCTTGTTATCAGCCCTGGAGCAAATTCTTGAAAGTAGTGAGAAGGAGCAACGTGCCATTTGAGGGAAGAGCATTCCAGGAAAAGAGAACAGCAGATGCAAAGGCCCTGAGGTAGAAGCACGTCTGACACGTTTGAGGAAGAACTCAAGATAAGTGAGCAAAGGAAAGATTTATATACCAGACATCAGAAGCAATAAGCCAAAAGGTAGTGAGGCAGATTGTGTAGGGCCTTGGGGGCCTTCAGCTTTTACTTGGGGTGAGATGGGAAGCCACTGGAGGGATTAAGGCAGAGAAGTGACAGGATCTGATTTAACACTTCACATTTACCTGTGGACATCTAGGGCAGTAGCACCAGTTAGGAGGTTACACTAATCTGGCATGTGTAGGAAAAACACGACGGCGACCTGAACCAGAATGAGAATAGTGGATGTGGTGACACGTCATCAGATTCTGGATATATATTCAAAGTACAACCAAAGAGGCAAGAAAAGCCAAGCATGACCCCAAATATTTCGGCCTGAACAACTGAAAGGAAGGAGCCCTTAACTGACAGGGAGGGCTAAAGGGAGATCAGGCTTGGAGTTAGGGTAAGAGCAGGAGTTTGGTTCCGGACACATCCTGTTCAAGGTGCCTATTGGACAGCCAAGTGGAGAGGTCCGGTGGGCAGGAGATATATGAGTCTGGAGTTCAGGAGAGAAGTCCAGACTGGAGACATAAATTTAGGAGTGTCTGCAGCTAGATGATATTAAAGCCACAAGACAGATTAGCTCACTAATCAGTGTAGATGGAAAAGGAAAGAGGTCCAAAGACCGAGCCCCAGGGCATCCCAGCACTCAAGGCCATAGAACTAAAGAGAATCAGCAAAGGAGACTGGCTGAGGTGAGAGCAAAATCAGGGGCCCCCCAGGGGAGGTGACAGCTGTGTCAGAGCTGTAGGAGGGCTTGTCGGTGGCTAAGCAAGTGGCAATGCAGCCGTCACAGTGCTCTGGGCAAGAGCAATGTCAGCGGAGCCTGACTAGAGCAAGCTCCAGAGAGGGGTGGAGGTGAGGAATCAGAGAGGGGTGGAGGTGAGGAATCAGAGACTCGGGGAACACCCTCATGGAGTTTTGCTGTGAAAGGAATGAGTGGGAAGGAAGGGAAGGGTAGGGGATTGTTAATTTGTTTGAGTTGGTTTCAGCTTTTTTTAAGGTGGCAGAAACAGCCACCTGCTTGTGCGCTGACGGAAATGTTCCAATCGAGAATAAAATTGATGATTCGGGATGCAGAGGATTGCAGGAATAGTGTCCTTAAAGAGATGAGAGGAGATAGGATCCTAATAATATTAACACTATGAAAATAATACTAACAATTAATGAGTGCTGACTAAGCACCGAGCCCTGCTCTAACCACTTTACCAACGTTGTCTCATCTAATCCTCACAGTAAGCCCAGGAGACAGGAATAATTACCCCCGATTCAGAGACAAGGAAACAAAGGCTCAAGCGCTTGCTCAAACTCCCAGGCTGAGAGGAGAGGGTCAGCCTGAGTTCAGAATCCGAGCCCCAGCCCTTCGGAGTCCCAGCCCTCCCGCTCCCTGCCTCGTTTTGTTTTACTTTGACACCGCATGATAAAGAGACTGCCAGGTCATCGGGAGGTGGATTCCAGTGGGGACAGGGACATAGCAAGTTGCCCTCCTCTGACTTCCCAGGGGGAGACGCAAGCTGAAGGTCAGGGACCAGATGGGTTTGTCACAAGGAAAGGCAGGAAGGTGGCAGAGTATTTGGTGAACGGCAAGACATCCAAGGAAGATCCAAAGACAGGAAAGTCCCACTGAGGAGCAGCGGGAGGTGAATCAGGAAGGAAAGGCTGGGCCAGAGATGGAGGTGAGTGCTTTCTGTGCCAGGCTAGGGGCTGGGCTCCACCCTCCAGGCCGGCAGCTTTCAACCTTCATTTGTTTTATTCTGCTTCTTAGGAGTAGAACTCGTTCAATAAAATGGAATATTACATGGGAAGTCCAAGAAATAAAACTGCTAGGAGCAAAGCAGACAGCCTGAATTCCTGCCGAGGTGGCCCCTGCCCCAGGGAGCAGCATGGGGCCTCTGGGCCAGCCGTAAAGCCCTGGAGAGTTAGAGCAGGGAGTGAGAGTGGGGAGCAGGAAGGGGAAACTGAGGGAAAAGGGAGACTGCTATGAACAGATTGTTCCTTCCTTCTCTTCTCTTTTTCTCTCTCTCTTTCCTTCTTTCCAATAATTTAGGCCAAGGGCTTGAATACCAGCACCCCAGCCTTTCTGATACTCACTAGAATGTTAAAACCACTGCTTTGGGCATCCAAGTTTCAGAAGGGAGTCGGTGGTGGTGGTGGTCCTCCTCCTCCTCCTCCTCCACTTTTATCTATTCATTATTTTTTCCTTCTTTTTTTAACATTAGCAAAGCATCTAACACCTACCAAAAAAACCATACTGTCTTTAAGACAAGAAAGGCTTTCAACCTATATGGAACAATTCAAGTTTTTTTGACTCTTTTCTCCAAAAGACTGGGATAGTCCTGCTCTGGGCCAGCGCATCTTGCTGGGTGAAGCCTCTTCCCTGTCACTTCCCGAGGATTCACACAGTACCACAAATGTCACTGATTAAGTAGCTGCTGCATGCCAGGCTCTGTGCTGGGCACCTCGCAAACATTTCTAACTCTCATACATCCCGACCCTTAACACTTAGGCACCGCTCGTCCCTCCTACCTACAGACAGTCTCAAACCCCTCGCCCTCTTCCACATCCTGTAACTGTGCTGCTTTATTTCAGCCCCTGCCACGTCTCTCCACGATTGCAGCGGCCAGCCCTCCAGTCGTCTTGCTTCGCTTGCCCTCCTCCACAACTGACGCCAACTGCCTTTCTAAGACCCACTCCGATGTCATTTTCTGCGTAATACCCTCCGTCACTCCTCTGCCACACAGGATAAGGTGCCATCCTGAGCAACATTTTCTCTCAGGAGCCTTCTCTGGCCTCCTGCCACTGGCAGAACAGCCCCGCCTCCTGAGAGCCAGTGCCCCACCAGACACTCAGCTCTCAGAGCTCTTGTCCCCAGCACAGCAGAGAGGGAAGCCATGTGTGACGTGCTGCGGAAGCTCGGGTCTGGCACACTGCCACGCACAGAGTACTCAATAAGTGCCCTATTGAATTATGAATGACATAAAGAGTAATTAATATGTAGAATTTTTCAAAGTTTATTAATTTCAGATACTAAATTCTTTACTCTCAAAAAAGAAAAAAAGAAAGAACAAGCAGCAACATTTTTCAGGTGTATGGTTCCTGATGACTGACTCTGACATTCTCTCAGTCCAACCTTTTAACAGCCAGTTCTGCTTCACTTCTACAAAATAAAGGTTGTTCGTATTCTTAATAACGAGCCTGCAGCTCTGCAAAACTTTAAATGACTACAGGAGCACTGATTATCTTCAGTAGAATTTTCGAGCTGTACATCTTGCATCGTGCCTGGCATATGTTGGTACTGACTTCGATTTCCCGTGTGGAGATGCAAGAGCAAAGACTGAATGAGCATCGGAGATCAGTAGAGGGGCTCCCACAACTGCAGTAGAGGGTGGAGGCAGACTAGGTGTCATGATCCCACGATCCGATAATTTAATATTCATGGTCATGATTTGTAATTTTTAAAAATTGGCAATAGGATACAGCAAGTTTTATATCAATAGGAATCCAGTTAAATATATTCTGTTCTACCCACTGAAGCCCCACCCAAGGAAGGAGGCAGGGCTATATACATGCACATGGAGAGAAGCCCATGACCTATTTTTTACTGAAAAAGCAAGTTATAGAAGACTATGTATACAATTTAATTTTAACTTTAAAAAGTAAATTTTGTGTTTAGGGAAGGGAGAAGAGTTTTAAATGTGCACAGAAAAATTGGAGGGCTTGACACCAGGCGATGATGGTGGTGAGCTCTAGGAAGTGGGATTGGACGAAGCCAGGAATTGGTGGGCTTTCATTTGTATACAAAGTGTATACAATACACATCAATATTGTTTGAATTTGTAGTAAGTATATAGCATGTGGGTCATAGAGTAGTTCTCCATTAACCAACATATTAATACACTGTTTCCTACTCACGAGAGCTCCCTGCATTTGGAGGAAAAACAATAGCCCAATCAGAGTCAAGAGACCCTGTCTATTCCCACTTCTGTCCCAACCAGCTGCATGCCCCTGGGCAAGTCACTTTACCTTTTGGACCTCTATTAAGAGGATAGAACTAAATTTTCTCAAAATTTTTCTCTAAACTCAAAATTTCTATTTAAAGAGGAAATAGGCCAGGCGCGGTGGCTCACACGCCTATAATCCTAGCACTCTGGGAGGCCGAGGCGGGAGGATCGCTCAAGGTGAGGAGTTCAAAACCAGCTTGAGCAAAAGCGAGACCCCATCTCTACTATAAATAGAAAGAAATTAATTGGCCAACTAAAAATATATATAGAAAAAATTAGCTGGGCATGGTGGCACATGCCTGTAGTCCCAGCTACTTGAGAGGCTGAGGCAGAAGGATTGCTTGAGCCCAGGAGTTTGAGGTTGCTGTGAGCTAGGCTGACGCCATGGCACTCTAGCCTGGGTGACAGAGTGAGACTGTGTCTCAAAAAAATAAATAAATAAATAAAGAGGAAAGAAACTTTATATAAGTGGTCCATTGAAAAACCTGATTCAGCTGCAGCTACCTAAATATATTCCCTTGGGAAATCACACAGTTCAAAAATTTAAAGAAAAAAATATTCACTGGGAATCTTTTTAAAAAAATCTATTGGAGTTTTAAGCCCAGTGCTGATTTTCCAATAAACATCCACACTCATTCGCCCACAAGACTGAACGTATCTGTGTGGCTTTGCCCACAGTTACCAAGAGCTGCAAATTACTCTTTCCCACAGCCTTTTGCTCTGTGCGTATTTATAACTTCCTGTCCTCTTTTGAAAAAAAATGTGGAGTTACAAAAAGGTTTGCTATGGGGGATATTTACCCAGTCATTAAGCCAAACAAACTCTATGACAAGATGATTTATTTCGAACCTAACTAAGCATTTAAATATTAGAGTGGATAATATATCAACACCATGGGATCTTATGTAAATCCAAGAAATATGGAAATAGCTTATATTTCAGTAATGTTTTAATGATAAATAAATTCTAGATAAAACCAGTCTAACAGATTGCATTCATCAGTCAGAGGAAGCATAACTAATAAATAAGCCTACTTAAATGCCCTTTTTAAAATGACTTGACTACTATGTGAAGAAATATGGCCTTGAACACAGATATATTATGCGAACATTAACATAGGGTTTCCATGAATCTCCACAAAGACAGGCATGTATAGTTCATCAAAGAAGGTTTGTGGACACTGGGACAATTGAGCTGGGATTGAGCAGCTACATCCAGCCAAGACCACCCTCATCTGGGGAAAGCCCCTGTCTTGAGGGCCCCACTGGAAAAGTTATACAGAAAAAGTTGTGCTCCGTATCCATGGCAGTTCCAGGCTTTGGAGGGAGAGAAGGCAGAGTTTAAATCCATCTCTTCCTCTTACTAGGACAAGCCACATAACCTTTCGAAACCTCATTATTTCATCTGTAAAATTGTGGTAAACTGACAATACGTAACACCACAGAAACATGGCCACACACAGTGAAAAAAACCCAGGTAAAATAACATATTATTGGTGCCTTGGGCAGAGTAAATACTCGATAAATATTAGTCTCTTTCCTTCCAAGTAAAATCTATTTCCAAAGCCACTGGATACCAGAGGAACCTAGAAATAATCTGACACTCTGGTCTGATGATTTTGTTGAAGCAAAATTGATTACCGTGTGTTCCTAAGCAAGATGCTTAAGCTCTCTAAATCTATTTTCTTATTTGTAAACTTGAAATAACGTCTTCTTGCCAGCCTACTGCATAGAGATGTTATGAAGACTGAAATTTTCTGTTTTCTATTTCCATAAGCAATGAAGTATCTATATAAGCGTAAGCAGTCACGTCACTGTTACTGTTACTATGCCCTTCAGATGACATGGCAAGTAGTACTTGAAACTCTAAGATGAGAAAGAACCTTATAGAATGTGTAACTCTCTCCCAGATTTTGCCATTGGAAAACTGGGTCCAGAGAGGTGAAGTGACCTGTTCAGGATCACACAGCTTGTGAGGGGCAGAGCCAACATTAGAAGGTAGCCTCCTGAATCTCAGAACAGGGCTGGCACCACCAGATGGGGAGTCAATCCTTAATAACCCCTTGCACTCAAGCTCCATCTCAGAGTTTGCTAGATAACCCAACATGTAGCACACAGCTACATCCAAATTCTTGGATGTTGAAAATGTAGTATTTTATCTTGTGGTCCTGTGTATCCCATAGTATCCCCATAGCAGGCATAACATAATGTCTAATATATAGGAGACATTAAAAAATACTTATTGAATGAAAGAATGAGACAGTGAATGAATGGGTACATGAATGACAGGAATCACTAGAGAAAGGACAAAAAAAAAAAACCCACAAATGTATGGGTTATATACATACTGGTTCATATGGGTATATACATAAACACTTTAGTTACCTGTATTTGGAAATATACAAATAAACTTTAAGAGAATCGTTCTACGTTCACTCGAAAAAAAGAGCAGAGAGAAGAGAATGATCAAAGTGACTGTCTCATACTTTTAAGGACGGAAAAAAATCTTTGTGTCCCATTTTTAATAAAAAATGCTAATATATCACACAACGAGCGGAGGAAAGGTGTCTGTTTACCTGTTTTCGCCAAAGCAGAGAGACCTTAGGAAAGAAGTCGGCTGGGCCGGGCGGGGTGGCCCACGCCTGTAATCCTAGCACTCTGGGAGGCCGAGGCGGGCGGATCGCTCAAGGTCAGGAGTTCGAAACCAGCCTGACCAAGAGCGAGACCTCGTCTCTACTATAAATAGAAATAAATTAATTGACCAACTAGGAATATACAGAAAAAATTGGCCGGGCATGGTGGCGCATGCCTGTAGTCCCAGCTACTCGGGAGGCTGAGGCAGTAGGATCGCTTGATCCCAGGAGTGTGAGGTTGCTGTGAGCTAGGCTGATGCCACAGCACTCTAGCCCGGGCAACAGAGTGAGACTCTGTCTCAAAAAAAAAAAAAAAGAAAGAAAAGAAAAGAAAGAAGTCGGCTGTTTGCTGGGAATCTTCATTCCCTGGGACGGAAGGGAAATGAAGGATCTTGTACTTTTCAGCACATTTGACATCCAGGAGATTTTACAATGAAAAAGGAAGCAATTAATCCATAAACTGTATTTCACAAAGAGAAAGGTACTTACACTTTTTTCAGGGAAGATAAAAGTTGTCAAATTTGGCATTAAAGCCCTGTGGATGATGCACATGCGCAGGCGCGGGGCACTGGAAGCAAGGAGCAAAGGTAAGTGCTAAGGCCACCTAGCGCCTGGCAGCCTGGCAAGACCCTGCCACACAGCCAGCCACAGCCCCGCACATGCCCTCCAAGAAGGGAACTGAGTCAACGGGACGGAGCACCTCCCAGTGGCATTTCGGCGGTGGCCTTCTGGAGATCACGGCTAATGACAGAACTTTAGGCCAGTGGACACAGAAGATATTCACCGACCCGAGGGTCTCCTCCTGGTCTCTGGAGCAGCCTGACGGCCTCTAGTCCTGCAGGCAAATGAGCACCACAAGGTAAAACAAATTTAGGCAGAATTCAAATTAAGAATATGGCCAAGTGGCTTTTTGGATACAACAGACCCTTTCAGAAACTTCCGGAAACAGCCCGTGCCTTTAGTGGTCCTTCAGTGAGGAACCACTCTTCCCAGTGCCACACGGGTCGGGAAGCTCATGCTCAGAAATGCCAGAGCCCGAACCAAACCCTATCGCTGACATTGCATTTCAATTTGGCTGTTGTATTCCATGTCCAGCTCAAGACTGACGACATGACACACTTTTATTTTTCTTACGGAAAGCAAACACATGTAAGGCTTTGCCCGCGGAGCAGGATGGGAGCCGAATGTGGCTGTTATGCCTCATTAAAACGTAAACTGTCAAGCACGCAACCCTCAGGAAGGCGCTGAGAGGCAGTAATGGAGGGACATTCATTGCCTAGAGAAAGAAAGTGACAGGAAGGACAAGACAATTGTGCTCGCCCTTCTCAGGCTGCTATTTCCAGGGTCTTGCTGGGGGGTGCCTGGGTTACAGAGGGAGTTCCGGGCCTCAAGCCCCATTTGTCATCCTCTAGCCTCACCTGCTGCCTTCCAGAACCTCTCAGCCTTACCCCGGAAGGGACGAGGTGGGACGCCCTCTCAGCATGGCTGTGCCTCAGATTCCAGACCTTCTGTAACATTCCAGACTCATCGCCACCAATAAAAACAAAGCTGCATTGTTTCATTTAATCCTCGCTACAACCCAATGGAAAGGTATTATTTTAATCCCCATTTTCTCACATGAGGAAATTGAGGTTTAGAGAGATTAAGTAACTTGAAAAAGATTAAAACTACTGAATAAGGACCCAGGATGTAATTGGGATGCCTCCTACCTTGGGAGGAAGAGGGGGTAGAAATGGCAAAAAATGCCTCCTTTAAAAAAAAAAAAAAAAGAGCTTATGTCCTCTTTTTAAAAAGCATGTGTATCCTACATTTTCTACATGCTTGTGAGTACAATGGGAGGGTGGACACGCTGGGAAGAATGCACGACATGACAGATGTCAGGAGGTACAGTGACCTACAGCAAGCACCAGGGCAACAGTAGGTATCACCATTAATTCACAGAGTGTCCCTCTGAGAAACTGGTATCTTCCCCTTGAGGCTTTACCAAGTCGAGATGAGCACAAGGCCATCAAACCAGGACATGGAATGGCTGTAAGTACAGCCCATTTCCCACCCATTTCCCTTCCAGCCTACCTCGGCTGCACCCCAAACTGCACTGTGTGCTTATTGTTTTATTTAATGCACACAACAGCCTGGTGAAGACCGTATCATATTATTGTGCATTAAAAATTACCAAATGTTACAGCTTTGAAACTTCCAAATGAAATGCATATACCTTTCCTTTTCAATCCTTGTGTTGGCACCAAGATTTGGGCACTCCAGGAACTGCCAGGCAAGGAACACATCGTCCATTTTTACAATATTTCACTTCTGAGTCTGGAAAGACCTGAGTTTGAAGAGAGGGGAAAAAAATCATATAAAATGGGGAGAAGATTAAAGTTCTCTGTAAAAAAAAAAAAAAACCTTCTCATCTGACTCACCCAGTAGTCCAGGTAACAAGCAATGCCTCAGGTCACCTTTTAACACCTCTACAATAGAATGAAGATGTTGCAGACGGTCTCTCAGGACCTTAACTTTACTCCTTTGAAGCTGGCACTGAGGTTATTTTAAATAATGTTTTAATTTCTTTATCCCACTATGATAGAATTATGTGTCTGAGGGGAGTCATTATGACACTATGTCCTCAGAATTAGCTGTGAATCAGGAATGAGTGTGCCCCCGAGCTGCTCCAGTTCCTTGACGTTATAAAGTGAAAATCCTCCCATGTCAAATAATGCATGTTGTACTCAGCTTAGTAAAACTTTGAAGCTAAAACCATTTAAAACCAAAAAAAGAAAAAGAAAAAACTCACCTTTTGTGGGTAGGGTAAAAAGGAGAATTTTAAGGGCAGGATTCTGCACTTGGTCTTTGCTCCCTACAATAGCACTCTACACAGCGTACTCTTTTTTTAAAAAATAATTTAATTTATATATTTTTATTTATTTATTTTTTATTTCAGCATATTATGGGGGTACAAATGTTAAGGTTACGTATATTGCCCTTGTGCCCCCTCCCCCCTCGAGTCAGAGCTTCAAGCGTGTCCATCCCCCAGACGGCACGCATCGCACTCATTATGTATGTATATACCCATCCCCTCCTTCCACCTCCCATCTGCCCCACACCCGACAAATGTTATTCCTATATGTCCACTTAGGTGTTGATCAGTGGAACCAATTTGTTGGTGAGTATATGTGGTGTTTGTTTATTCTTGGAATACTTCACTTAGTAGAGAGGGTTTCAGCTCTATCCAGGAAAATACAA
>CAUYRT010059190.1:0-57583 GCA_963574885.1 Lepilemur ruficaudatus
GCAATCCCTATCAAAATACCAACATAATTTTTCACAGATCTAGAAAAAATAATTCCACGCTTCGTATGGAACCAGGGAAGACCCCATATAACAAAAGCAATCTTAAGCAAAAAGAACAAATTGGGAGGCATCAATTTACCACACTTCAAGCTATACTACAAGGCTACAGTAACCAAAACAGAATGGTACTGTCACAAGAACAGAGACATAGACCAATGGACTAGAACTGAGAACCCATATATAAAACCATCTTCATATAGCCATCTAATCTTTGACAAAGCAGACAAAAACACGCACAGGGGAAAAGAATTCTTATTCAATAAATGGTGCTAGGAAAATTGGATAGCCACATGCAGAAGACTGAAACAGGATCCGTATCTTTCACCTCTCACAAAAATCAACTCACAGTGGATAACAGACTTAAACCTAAGGCATGAAACTGTAAGAATTCTACAAACAAATTTTGGGGAAACTGTTATAAACATTGGCCTAGGCAAAGAATTTATGAAGAAGACCCCAAAGGCAATCACAGCAACAACAAAAATAAATAAATGGGACCTAATCCAATTAGAAAACTTCTGCACAGCCAAGGAAACTATCACGAGAGCAAACAGATAACCTACAGAATGGGAGAAAATATTTGCATGCTACACATCCGATAAAGGGCTGATAACTAGAATCTATATAGAACTCAGGAAAATCAGCAAGAAAAAATCAAACAACCCTATCAACAAGTGGGCAAAGGACATGAACAGAAACTTTTCAAAAGAAGATAGACTAATGGCCAACAAACTATAAAAAAAATGTTCAACATGTCTAATCATCAGGGAAATGCAAATCAAAACCACAATGAGGTATCACTTAACTCCAGTGAGAATGACCTTTATCAAAAAGTACCGAAGCAATAAATTTTGGCGTGGATGCGAAGAGATAGGAACATTCATACACTGCTGGTGGGACTGCAAGCTAGTACAACCTCTGTGGAAAGTTATATGGAGATACCTCAAAAAGCTAAAAGTAGAATTGCCATTTGATCCAGCAAGTCCATTGCTGGGTATCTACCCAAAAGAACAAAAGACATTTGCACTAGAATGTTTACAGCAGCACAATTCACAATTGCAAAGTTGTGGAAACAATCCAAGTGCCCATCAATACATGAGTGGATTAATAAAATGTGGTATATGTATACCATGGAGTTCTATTCAGCCACAAAAAACAATGGTGATCTAGCACCTCTTATATTATCCTGGATAGAGCTGGAACCCATTCTACTAAGTGAAGTATCACAAAAATGGAAAAACAAGCACCACGTGTACTCACCATCAAATTAGTATTAATTGACCAACACTTAAGTGCACATAAAGTGGTAACATTCATTGGGTGTTGGGCAGGTGGCGTGAGGAGGGGATAGGTATATACACATCTAATGGGTGCGGTGCCCACCGTCTAGGGGACGGAGACATTTGAAGCTCTGACTCCGGTGGGGCAAGGTAATATATGTAACCTAAACATTTGTACCCCATAATATGCTGAAATAACAAATAACAAAATTAAAAAAGAATTTTGAAGACAAGTAAACATCCCAAGTGGTCACATGGCATGCCAGAATGGCAGTGACTGTCTGCACTCTCAGAGGCTATTTCAAATCTCTACTTTAAGTACTGCAATGAAATATGACAGTGTTGGAGACCCAACTGCTCCCATGGAGCTCAGATTCCAAATTGTTCTGAAGTTACTGGAAAAGAAAAAAAGAGTACTTTGAAAATAGAGTACTTTGTTAAGGAAAGGAGACATGATAAAAACATGTTAACTTAAAGGTTACCTATACAGTGTTAAAACTCTACAGCAAATGCAGTTATTGTTTAGTCTTAGAACAACAAATTTGCGGGGGGAGAGAGGAATATTTTATCACCACAATGATTTAGGATTGCTGGCTCTGGTGGTAATAAAAAAACATCAACTTTCAGTTGTATATTACAAATTGTTTTTATAAATGCTCGATAGCTTATGGGTCCCCAAATCTCCTGCACTGGGCAGGGTCCTGAGGTTGCAGTTACTGTGAGGAGTGACCAATGGCATCCCTTAACCCTTGGTGTCACTTTTATACTTCCCCACTGTACCCCACTCTAATCTGGGTGGGGGGAAAGAAAGATGGAGGAAGAGGAAGGAGGAGAGAAGGCTCCTGACGGCCCTCCCCTTCTGTCCTCACCAGGAATCTCAGCTTAAATTTCCTGCTTCCAGCCTCTTGCCTCCTACAGTTCCTGAACAGACAGGTCCTTGGAGGTTTCCAAGCCTCCCCGGGCCCATTCTTGGTCTGTGTCTTTACTCAGCGTGCCAACACCCAGATGCTCTGACCTTTCTTCCAAATCCATTCTCCCCACCCTGGGCACTCTCCACCGAGCACCCGTGGTCCTCTCTGCCTCCACGTTGGGCTCCCATGCTCAGCATCTGCTACGGAATAGTCAGGAGTAACCACCTTCTCTCCCCAATGCCATTAAACAGTCTCTGAGGACAGGGCTGCTCTGCTTATTCTCCTCCCTCCTGGCCATAGTCAGCTCTGCTCTCACCACGAGCCATGGGTACCACACCTGAGGCACTGCAGACGATGCCCTCAGTCTGGCCTCTCAGGAGGGCACAGTCTGTAGCAGATGCTTGGATGCCACCTAACCCGGATGATCTTCCCTTGGAGGGTGTCATTTCTGCAGACAGGTCACCAGGGAAAGCACAAACCAGTGGGGCACATGGGTACAAATGCTTCTAGATGCTTTCTAAAGATGAAAGCTGTGAGTCATAGGCAAAGCTGCAAATAGCACATTTCTGGAGCAACGCGTGTAGGAGAGACTCCCCACTCAGACCCACTCTGAGTATCTGCTTGTTGACACTCAGATGCTTCTTGGAAGCTGGTGGCACTTTCTCCATCCTACCACCAAGGGCCCAGCCCCACCCGTGTAAGGTAATCACCCTGGCGGCCATGTCACACAGGCTCTCCTGAGAGACAGGACAGGAGGACACAGCACGGGGCACGTCCACATCACCCCTTCCACTGGCTTCCTCACCAGACTGCTTAGAGACCACCTTGCCCAGGTCCTGCTGGCACCACCACCATCGCCCAGCCCTGGCCCTTGACCCCAGACCCGGAGGGAGCTCCTGCCGGTCTCCGCTTGTTCTGCCCTGCATGGCTGCTGCCCTCGTCTCATCCTTGACAAGTGTCCTTCATTGGAGTTGAACTGTTTCCTGCCCCTGGGACCCTGGGACCAGGGGATGGAAGATGGTTCTGCCTCAGCCATTCTGTGTGATAACAACACCTTCTTGGACTAGCACAGCAAATCTCTGAGCAAGTACCCCGCTGGACATCTGGTGTTCCTCAGTTTGCTTAAGGAGGGAGCCTTGAGAACAGAGAGCTGTCTGCTGAGTGCACCAGACACGAAGCCCCCACCCTGCACACACAGGAAGCTCTGTGTGCCAGCACACGGCATCGTGGAGCCCAGAACACCCCAGTGCACGGTCAGTTACTGTAAGCTGACCAGAATGGTCCAGCTAGAGGGATGTATGGTGGCCACAGTGCACGCGAGCAGGCTTTGGTTGCAAAAAGAAAGAAATGAATCACCTTGTGCCACTCCCCATCTTCCACCTTTATCTCCCCACATGACAAGGCCTCTACTCTAACGCAAACACACCTTCAGAAAAAGGCCTTTGACTCTCCACATGATTGTCCACATTCCGCATTTCGCCCTCCCCATGGTACTGGCGTTTCCAAAGGCCAAAAGACTCTCAGGCACAGCTCGCCCGTGACCGAGGGTCAGATTGTTTGCATGCAGCCCTGACCCGACTGCTCTGTGGCTGTGAGACTAGAACTCGGTTTCTTCATCTGAAAAACGAGGACAAGAGTAAAACCAATCCCACAAGATCACCGGAGGACGTGATTTCAAAAGAAAAAGTCTCAGTGCCAGGTCTCGTCACAAATTAATGCTCAGTGCTCAGTGGACAGGCCACCATTAGGTGGACTGTCCTGTCATCTGGATGGGAGGTCTTCTAGGGTCAGGAGGGTCCCTCCCAGACACAACACGCCACCCAGGAAGGCAGACCCCAGCCATGCCTTGTGCCACCAGACAGGGTGCCGTCTGGTCCTGCTCATCCCTTCTGGGGAGTTTCTTTCATGGCAGTCTAGGGCAGAAGTTCCCCACATGAGTGGGTTGCCTCCTCCGGGACTTCCCCAAGGTATTCCAGAGAACCAGGATCCTCTGGGGCCTCAGCCAGGCCCACGTGGTTGTGACTCCCAGGCCTTTCTGGTCACCAGTCCAGGGCCTCGGGTCTCTCATCTGCTTAAATGCCACCTCCATCCCCAACTGGCTCTTCACTCCTGGGAGGACCTGGAGGATGATGGATGATGGGAAAGGGTGTCCTCTGTGCTGTGGGACAGTGACTATCAAGTCTGAAACAACTTCAGGCCACCCCTGCAGCCCCCTCTCAGACACACCCGAATCTGCAAACAGCCACTGCAAACAGCCAGGAATGGTTCCTGTTTTCTCAACTCCTTCTTGCCTTTCCCTCTGTCACCACATCAGTGTGGCATCACACAAAACCAAGGAGAATACCAGCAGCTGACCCCTGGCATGTGGCAGGCCTCTCTCCAGATGCCAGTTCTGAGGAATCCCCACACCTCCTGGGCCTGTCTCCGTGAAGGTGCACCCTTTGTAAAGCAGAAGGTGACATTTCTCTGATGCACATGGGGGCCTTATGATTTTTATTCTCCAAAAAGTCTCCCCATCAGTGCCTTGGGGAAACCCAGAGCCGCCAACAAGCAGCAAACCTGCTCACCAGCAAAGTACGGTTCACATTTGTGCCAATCTGGCTGCTTCTGGGAGGGGGCACCTGAGGCTGAGGGCAGGGCCCTCCCATGCGAAGAGAGAAGGGCTGAACTTTCTTATCTGGCATGTTCCGTTCACGCGAGCCTCCTGCCACTAATGTGTGTGGCTGGGGCCAAGCCGCTGCGTGACAGGGCCACTGCAAGCTGGCACGTTTCTTGGGCCAAGCTGGGAAGATGGCAAGTGCTGGAATCGGCACTTCTACGAAAGCATCTCCCAACGACGTTGTTCCTTGAGGGAATAAATTGTCAACCCAAAGAGAACCCAACCCGCCCCACCCCCACCATCTAGTTTTCTGAATCAGGCCTTTGCACACAGGACAAGCACAGGTACGAGCCCACCCAAAACATTTCTTCTACTGAACCTACCTCTAAAGCAATAGCCCTTTCCACACGCAATTAGAGTATTCAACTGTCTGTACTTTCAGGCACCCGCTAAAATAGCTCCCTCCTAACGCTAATAACTGAACTAGAAGCTTCTGTAAACTGTGAACTACTAACTCTTCATGATCAACCGTTTGCTTAGAGATCTGGAGCAAAATAAACCCAAATTTGCAGATGTTCAAACACACGCTGGCAAATCTTTCCCCTGATGGAAAGAGGCACAGATAGAGCACTTGCAACCTCCAGGCAGTTGGCACTTTGGCTGGCTAAGCCTGATCTGCAAAACAGAACACTAATTGTGATACTGCAGGGCTCAAAGCAAGCTGCGACTGAGGCGGGAGGACACCCACTGCATCTAAGAAGGGAATGAAGCCTCCCAGGGACAAGTCAGAGGCAGTTCGGTTTTTTGGGTTTTTTTTCTGTTTCTCCCTTTCTCTGGGCAACAAAAAGGAAAGGGAAGAGGAACTGCCCTCTGCAGTCTTGGTGATTTCTTGTTAAGTATATATATAAATACAAGCATGTTGAAAGCACATTCTTAATAAAATTATTAATAACTCAGGATGGGAGGAGCCATCTGATGTGGGATCACAGGGGCGTGATTCTTAGTGTGTTCCCTATTTTTATGACTAGAGGCTGGTGTGCAGAGTGCCATTTTGTGACCAGCTCTGGCTGTACAGCATGGGCTTGGACATTTTCTTGGGCACTGTCAGGTAGCTGCCTTCTGAGCCACCTGAGCGTCTAGGTACCTGAGCTCAGTATGCTCCCAGATGTTATGCATGTGACTCCCCTGGGGGCTAAGGAGTTATTTGAAACAAAACTAAAAAACAATAAAACACATGTTGCGTGTGCACACACACTGCCCAATCACCAGAAATATAGTTGTCTCATGCACAAGTCACACAAGGCAGCCCAAGAAGCTGGAAGTAGGGTTCCCTGCTGAGACAAAACTAGAAAGAACCGGCACCAATAAACTAAAAAAATGCCACTAGCAGGAACCCAAGGAATGACGTAAATGGCACTGAGGAGACCTGAAAATGCCCAAGTTTAAGGAAGCTGCTCTGAAAAACACAACTTAAGTGAAAAATCACTTCAGCCGGACAGTCTGTAAAATTGGTTATCTGCCCACGATACAGCAAAGGTGGCTTCAGGGAGCAAGCAGCCCTGCCCAGCCGGGGTTGGGTGGGGACAGAGCCTGGGGATGCCATGGGCCACATGAGCCCTGTGTGTCTGCCCTGTGTGCTCTGGCCAGGGGACGTGGCAGGTCAGGACATAGCCCCCAGTCCTTAGCTCCATGTCCTGACCATCCATGCTCCCTGCACAGGGCCCAAGGACTAAGTCGACCTCTCCAAAATCTTGATGATGAGAGGAAGAGAGCTAGCATGGCCAAGAGATAAAATTAGTCTTTGGTAAGCCGATATTTTATCCTTCACAGTAATTAGGAAATTTGAATTCTATGAATATGTTAATTTTCATGAGTCTGGTCCCTGGGAGTGTGTCCTGGGTACAGGGACAAACTCGAGCACCTAATCTGCAGTGCTGGGTTACGCACAGGCACATGCCCCTCAGAGGCCCCAGATCTGAGGCCCAGCCAGCCCTTCCAAGGCATCTGCCTTAAATCCGACAGTAGGTCGCAGAGGCCTGCACACCACCACTCAGGGTGGGAAGATGCTGACACGAGAGCCACTGCGTCGGGAGCAAGATCCCAGAGGGCAAACACGCTACTGAGCCTCACTCTTCCACATTCCATCTGTCACAAAGAACACCGGCTTGTCCCTGCCCACCCTCCAGTCCACTGCCCTGCTTGAACCCTTTTCAGGGTGCCTTCTCTCACCTGGGTTGTCACAGCAGCTGCCTCCCCAAGTGGCCCCGGGGTGCAGCCCTGTCCTGCAGGGCACCCGAGTAAGGCTGTCCCCACACATCCGTCATGTCTCCTGCTGGCCAGCGCGTGCAGCCAGCCCCCACGTGTCTGCACAACTGCAGCTGCGTGGCTTACAAGGCTTCATGCTCCGGTGTCAGACCTCAGGGACCTGGCAGGGGCCTCTCCTCTCTGAGCTTGCTTAGCTCCAAGGGCTGGCGTGAGGCACAGGTCCTTGGCAAACCACAACTGGCTGCGACTTCGAGCTACCTGGCTGGCCAGGCCCTGCTGTGTTTGCAGCCTTGCCAGCACAACTCCCATCACCACCAGGCTCTGTGGCACTCGCTTGCGTCCTGCAGAGTGGCTGGAACTTCCCCAGCTCGGAGGTCTCCTGTGCCTGCAGGCTTCCCTACGCCAGCCATGCCGGACTCTCCTTCATCCCTCTCTGCCCAGCTCATTCTATTCATACGACTCATGCTGCAGGTCTCACATTAGATATCACTTTTTATTTTTTCTAGGACACCTTTCTAAATGCTCCTGCCTCCAAGAGTGGGTGTCTCTCCACCTCCCTGCTCCATGGCATGAGGGGCAGCTTTAACAGTCTTCACCGAGCTACTCTGTAAGTGACAATTTTCCTAACTGCCAACTCTACCAGGCCACAGTCTCAAAACTGGAATGTGTTTGAGTCCCGGCTGGGACCCCACAGCACCTGCTGTGATGAAGACATATTTGTCGCGGGAATGGAGTAATAAATGAATGAAGGAGAAGTAAGTGCAGGTGACCCAGGAAAGTCTCCTCTGTTTGTAGGCTGTGCTTCTGGGTTCCAGGCTAGAACAGATCTGTGTTTAAAGAAAACTACAGACAAACAGCCTAAGGAAACTGCTCTGAGCCACCACCGGCCTCATCTTACACAGCAAGGCCTCCAGTTCCTGTGTGGCCCACGAGCACCTGGTCTGCTCACAGAGGAAAAGGGACCTCTGGCTTCTAACACCTAAGCGTGGTCAACACCATCTCAGAATGGCCCTGAGCTTCCAGGCAAGGTCAGGAATTGACTGCCACTCCACGGTGGCACAAAACAGACTCCCCAGACAGAGCGGGGGGGGGGGGGCAGGCAAGCAGGGGTTCCTGGTTTCCACATGCTGCCCTGTCAGAGGGTGCGCTCTACAGACCCCTGAGCTTGGAGCACAGGAGTGACTCCACCGGCTCCTCCAGACACAGCCGGCAGCGTCGTGCCGCCCTCCCTCTTGTCCCTCACTCCCTCACTCCCTCACTGACTTGGGATAGAAAGACCCAGCAAGCCCAGCAGCACTAACATTCTCAGTTCAAAGTGTATTTCTTAGCCTCTCTGAGCTCTGAGTGAATTAAATATGCCTTCTCCACAGGTTTATGAGGCTGAGGGGTGACGGTTTAGGACCTGCAGAGCACCACACAATCGTGAGATGATGGGTGTTGGGGTCAGATACAGTAAGAAATGGTGGTGAGAACTGATGTCTGGCCTTGAGGATGGGAGACTCTGCTAGGCTGGCACTGTTGATCAAAAACCGGTTTTCCTGCTGATGCCACCGCCTCACACCCCGGTGCACCCAGGGAGGTCCTCCTGAGACTGCTGGGGCCTGGCCGCTGCCTCCTGAGTGGGCCCCACATCCTCACAGGTGGTTTTGGGAGATACATCTGGGGTGCCCTGGTTTGGCACACAAAAACTCTCAGAGGCACCTAAATAGGGTTACCTGTGCCACACCAGGCATGCACGTGGAGTCAGGGTAAATATTTTCATGCCCAAGGTGTTCTTGTTGCCTAAAACTGACCAGGGTGTCCCCTGACACCCATCAGGACTGCTGCCTGCACAGGAGGTCCTCTTCACCCCTCCCCGGAGCCCGGGCCAGGAGCTCCCAGGCATCAGAGCCTACAATGTCTACAGCCTATAGTCAGAGGCCTCATCTATTGGTTCCTAAGTTCACCTGCCTTTCATTCAAGCCAAACTTATCCTTACAGTAAAAAGTTAAATTTCCTTCCTCTCCCACTAGATTTGGACAAGAAAAATTTAGAAAACTGACAAATTGCTCTTCAAGTTAGTTTGTGTTCCTTCAAATTCAGAGCTGGATACAAATCAGAGTAACCGTGTTTGATAACATGCAGCCAATGGTCGTGGCACGCCTGGGCCGTGTACTTCTGTTAAATACAATTCCAGGGGTGCTGAACATTGTTCCCACTCCATGCAGGCAAAATGTGATTCTGTATTTCTTTCACCTCACATTAATGATCAGTTTTTCTTTCATAAAGACATCAGCTCACCTTTCCCTGCATCTGCTGTACTACTTGTCGGAGGAAAGCAATAGCCCCTAAAGTACAGCCAGGAGGCAGCTCCACCCTGGCCCTGCAAGTCCTCGTGGCAGGAAGGCCTGCAACTGCCACGCCCCAGCTAAGGAAGAATGCACTGCGCATGACATTAAACTTGGCTAAGTTGCCTTTTATTAACAAGAATGTGTAGCTTTTGGTAAATTCTACCATGAAGAACACAAACATGGCTAAAACACACACTAAGAGATACTTCCCAAGTTGGAGAATTTAAGAACATGTGGGCAGAGTTTACGCAGTACGATCATCGGGTGCCAGATTCCTTGCTGGGTAGCTGTTCACAAGAGGCACAGTAACCAAGTAACCAAGACAGCACAACGAGGCTCTTGAGATCGTCCGTCAGGCATCAATGTAAGGTAAAGAAATCGCCACAGCAGTGGAGTTAAGGTAAAAGTATTTCCTCTTGCTAAAGACTCTCCTTGGTTCTCAACATATTACATGATTACACATGTATTCAGTGTAAAATGAAAAACAATCATGTTTACAAATCACTTCTGGACGCTTAAAAATAAACTCTAGGTTGCTTTTCTTTTTGGCAGCACCGTCAAACGCTGTGGCTTTGCAATATTTCAGAAACTTCAGGTACATTACAGTCTTCTGAGAAAGGCCCAGTTCTTCAGAATTCGCTGAGCAGCTGTGAAGAAAGAACATCACTGGTGGCAAATATTAAAACATTTTATGACCTACAAGAATACATTTGGAGGTTTGTAAAAGTGCACATATTTAAGCATTCAAGCTAATATCCTAAATATTTTTTTCTCTTAACATAGTGACATTTCTTTTTGGATTAGGGAAAAATGTACTTTATGGGCAAATTACTTGAGCTGCCGATGGAGGATTGCACAGCCACGTCCCCGTTTCTCGGTGTGCATCCAGGGCCTGTGTATGTGCAGGCCAGGCAGCTCTGCTCTCCCGCCCCCAAGGAGCTCACTTATGGCATACTCTCCACATGCACAGAGACACTGCTCTTCTTATTCGGGGGGTCTTTGTGGTGGAATTCAGAGAAACTGGGTGGCAACATCTTCTTAAGGAGAGGTCAAGTGTATTTTTTCATTCGTGTGGCTCTGCGTGCTTAAGAAATTTGAGTTGGTATAAAGGACGGGACCACTGAACTGTGCACAGCACCCCAGGATGTACTGCTACAAACTGCGAACTGCAGATGCTCTCACAGCCGGAGTGTGTAATTTTCCCACCAGAAAGCATTATTGGAGATTTTTTGGAAATTTTTGGAAATTTTTCCATTATTGGAAATTTTTAAGTAGCTCAGTTATATGAATGCCTTTCCCTTTGGCTTCAAAAGCAATCAATCATGAACAAACATTTTCAACTATGAGGCAGAGTTGACCGGAGTAACAAAAAACACCATTCCAAAAAACATTTAATGAGGTAGCTGAGATCAAATATCAAATCCACAGCATATACCAAGAAGCTTAATAAATGCTCAGGCATTTTTAAATGCAAACCGCTATAGTGCGTAAGAAATGCTCTTTCTTCCCAATTCCTGCAGGTGCATGCGAACCTTCAGAAGAACCCCTGGGAAGGGAGGACAGCAAGAGGCTGGGAGGGTGTATAGGTGGCAGGGAGCAGAGAGGAGGGCCCTCTGGTACATGCCAGCTTTGGTGGATGTGCTCCTGCTACCACTAGCCAGTCCCAAAGAACAGACACCAAGGAGAACTCAGGGCATGACGGGCTGAAGAGGTGCCTTGACTCGAAGCAACTGGGAACCCACGGCCTGGCGCACCCACACTGGATAGAGGCAATGCTCAGAGCAGTCCCACGACACACACACTTTCTAGGGCCCCAGAACCACCCTCACTCTGGAGGAGTCTAATCCCTGATGCCCCTGCAGCATCACCCTGGATTCTGGGAGGGGCCTTGCTGGTCCCCTGAGTTCTCCTCACTGTCTGCTCATGGGCACAGGCTGCTCTTTGCTGAGCAGCTTTTCAGAGATCAAATGCAAATGCCTACTGTGTGGAGTCTTGGACAAAGGGAAAGGTAGCTATCAATCCTGGTAGCACGAATTTTGCGGCCTCTGGCAATGTGAAAGACTTCACACACGCACATTCACACACGCTCTCCCACAATGCACACACGTGTGCACACTCGTGCACACACCATCACACATACACACATGCAACACTCATGCACTCACACGGCAGTGCGCGGCAGCCCAGCAGCCCAGGCGCATCAAGCAGAGGCAAGGCGGGCAGGGCAGGGCTGGGAGGAGTGGAGGGGCCTAGGGTGGGGCAGGGCCAGGCAGGGGCACCTGGGAAGGCGCCCGGAGTGAGCACTCCACCTGGCCCTGGCCACCTCCCTTTCCTGTCCTTGGTGCAGGGGGCAGTCAGACACCACTGCACTGCACCGCCCGGGGGCGGAACGCACCAAAGACAAGTAGCGGGAAGGAAGGCACCAGATCCCAGCGTCAGGTCTCCGTCGTGTAGTTATTGTAGGCCAGAGGGGGCAGGACCGGAAAGCTGCTCCACCGCTGCGCGCCAGGCTGGGACTCCACACGCCCTTGCTCTCTATATTTACCCAGAATGTTTCTGGCTTCTTCTGCATCCTGCAGAGGGTTCTCTCCATACTCTTCCTTCAGCCACTGTCGATACTGGGGGGTTGGAAACAGACCCCAAATGTCACACACAGAGACACTCTTGCAGCCATGTAGACTCTGACCTACTAATTCATGGCAGCGGTCTTGCCACACATAAATAGAGAAAGGAACTGGCATTGGGCAATCATAGCTCTGTGGTCAGCCTGCCAGTGTCAAGCAAAAGAAACAACTGCTTCTTCGGGGCTTTGGCCTGAGGACATGAAAACAAGCCAAACCAAGAACATGGTCCTTCACCCAATGGCAGAGAAACAGAAGCTAATAAGGGTACCATGGAACAAGGAAAATGACAAAGGGTAAGATCTTGCGGCTGCAGCTGGTTAACAAGGGATCCATGACATCTTCTGAGGGATGCGGATGGGCACCCTTGGACCCGATGTACTCTGGGGACCTCTTCAACTCCAACGTCCATGATTCTGGGTGTGTATGGAAAGACTGAGGGCACAGATGCAAGGCAGCTGCCTGCATTTCAGAAGTCTCTAAGGATGGCTTACCTGGTGAACTTCATGCTTCTCAAACTCCTGCAGCTGCCTCTGGAAGCCCAGGTTAGGGTTGGCACAGGATCTCCCCGCACGCACAGTGTGCAGCGCGTCCTCCCAGCAGAAGTCCGTGACGGTCATGATGTACGCGACCACCAGCGTCACGCTCCTGGAGACCCCGGCCAGGCTGCAGGGCCAGGAGAAACACGCGTGCAAGGGCAATTTCGGATCCACAGGTCCTTCTCCCCATCCATTTGGAGCAGGGGATTCTAGAGACCTTGTTTTAGGAAGTCTTCCCACTGGGCACAGCAAGCACACTACCAGGAAATCACTCGAAGCACACCAGCTTCCCCTGACTTCATGACACTAGAACCTCAGGCCTTCTTTGGCTGTTTTGGCCCAATTATTGATCTTCTATGGGATACGGCTCCTGATGCCTTAGCTTGATGAGTCTCCATTGCTACTGACCCCTTCCTCAGATACTTCCCATTTTCTCAGATAAACTGACATACATCAAGAGAAATCGAGGCTTCTAAGATCTATGCAACAAATCCATTTATAACCTGTATTAGTTTAGAATGCTTCATGTTTTTTAAAAGTCTGGTTTTCTTAACTATGAGGGCTGGATCTATAATTTTTAAAGCCCATGAAATACAGAAGCCCCTATGAAATTGTACTTTTGTGCTTTTTTTGACATAAACAAGCAGAATACCAGGCAGGCACAGTCCGCGTGGCTGCAGTGCCCAGTCCAGGTGCAGTCAGTAAGGTGACTCACCTCCAGCAGGCTGAAGAAGGTACCAAATTTAAATGCCTATGCAAATTAAGGCTGTCACAAAAAGGTTGTGCTTCGTCACACTTAGAGTGTTCTAGCAACAGTTTAAGATGGGGAAGTTCAGCAAATCTCTCACTTTTAGAAAAGCCTATCTTCAGTCAGATATATACAACTGTATGAGTTGTGAACTCCTAGGATATCAAGCCTACCCCCATTTAAATATAAATATTAATAATATAAAATCCCCACTCTCAAGTGTGGCTCTTCATGAGGGCTTTATGTCAGAAACACTGAGGGAGCTTTTACAAGATGCGTCCTGTGAGGCTGCAGCCCTGGAGGTTCAAGTTCCCCAGGGCTGGGAAGTCCAGCGGCATGCGCATTAGAACTTCCCTTTAATTGGCTCCAATTAACCCCGTAAAGGGCTTTAAAGTCAAATGTACATAAACATTAAAATCCTACTATTTGTATTTATTACACTTTCTCCTCTTTAAAAAAGTGAAGTCAGAAATCACATCATTTCAAGAACTGTATAACTGTAGAACACCATTCTCAAAGCAACCGACCTACCTAGGTAGTGTCCCCATCATGGGTTACTGGCCCTCAAAACACATACAGTTTTCATAAGTGCCTTTTCTGGACATCATGCACGGGGTCCCCTCTGTCCCAACAGGGCTGCCACCAACCTTAGCAGCCATATGCCCCAGGAGTTATCACTTCACATTGCCAAAGAGCTTACATTGCAGAGCAACTGCTTTGGAGAAGTCAAAAGATTGTTATGCTTTAATTAATATCACACCTCATTCAAGACAGAGTGGGGACATGTCCAGCCTGCACTTAGATAAACAGCAGAGCACGACAAATTAGCCATGCTATTAGCATGATTACTAGCAGTAATAAAAATGATGGCCAACGTTTGCTGAGAATTTACTATGTGCCAGGTACACTGCCAAGAGCATTAAATCTAAAGCATCATCCTTGGGTTAAGTGTGTTATAGCAGCTTTCTTTTCACAGTGTGTGTGTGTGCAGGTATACATATAAATATATATCCACACAAAGTATAGCAGAATGCAGGTAGACAGCTGTCAATAAACTGTTTAATTCTAAGAGTCTATTTATTAATTATACCTTTCAAAAGCAAAGCTGTAAGCCAAACACACATAAAAGCCCCAGCCTGTGAATGGTCATTTTGTTGTTATGTGATGCATTGCTAAACACTCATAGATGCAATCAAAACTCTCTTGAAAGAAACGATGTTTTGAAAAAGCCATTGAGGTTTTAGGGATGAGCCTGCAGAATCAGCACCTTCTGTAGGAGGCTCATGAAATGCTAGAAGCAGCAAGGACAGTTACCTTGACAGTCCCTGCAGAAATCCCAACAGTGGGAGAAATGACACAACAGTTAACGTTTCTCTTAAGTGAGCAATGACTAACAAACAGCAGGGGAGAGGTAAAGTGTGTGTTTGAGATCCAGAACTTAGAGAAAACTATTAGGAGATGAAATAATTAATCATACCACAGAAAAACACTTGAAGAGAAATCAAGCTGACCAGAACATACTAAAGTATTACTGAGCAAGAGACACACGTACCAGTGTACAAGACAGCCCTCACCGCGGAGTCGGCACTCGTGAATGAATTTAATGCTTTCTTTGAAATGTCTTGTCCTGGGGGGAGAAAAAAGAGAGAAGTGACATCTCTCTACTCCACGTATGATGAAAAGAAAAATCCAGTTGAGGTTTCTTGAAAGGTCTCAGAGTTCCATACCTCCAAAACCTGGTCACACTGTCTGGGGCCAGAGCTGCCTCAGCCTTAGAATCCATCACTCACAACACTGAGGTCTAGGGAAGGCTATCAACCGTCTGGAAATTTTGGAATTTCTCTGTAAGGAATCCCTAAAACATACAGTTCCCACCGGCTGGAGCTGGGGAGGGGCTCTGCTCAATCTGAGCACCTCGGCGCTCCTCAGCACCTGGGGACCCTCACCCCAGCTGTGGATGGGGCACAGCAGCAGGGACCCAGGGGAGGAAGGTGCCCATGTCATTGTAAAAGCTACTTTACTTCTATCTGGAACACCTAAAAGCACTCTCCCAGATGGGTCTCCCCTGGACTTTGGTATAGTGCTGTCTGCAAGTCATTGTCACCAGAGAAAATGGGAATTCTGGCACCAATCCCTCCTTGCCATTTACTGGCCATGTGGCCTCAGGCAAGTCACTTAACTTCTCACTTATAAAGTGGGGCTGGTACCTCGAGGGATGAATGAGGTAATATATGCCAATATGCTCTGCAAACTCTCAAGTCCTAAATGATGATGAATGCCGCAATCCTTCCTTCTTCTCACTCTTAGCTTTTTGGTTTTTGGACCACGCCTTTCTCTGGTCATTCACTCAGCCATAACCATTCAGGGACAGTCCCGTATATGGCCTGTGCTGTGGCCCCAGCATACAAGACCGGGCAGGACTCAAGCCCACTTCGACAAGTTCCCACGTGCACCTCACGTCACTTGGACTGTGTTCTGAACTGGTTTGTGAGTTAAGTACAGGTACTTCCGGGGACAGACAGGGCATGTGCTTCTCTGATATCTTCTACCTGGAATGGCTTATTAAGGCAGCAAAACACCAACAGTTGCCCATGGACTAAATTCAGCTTCCTATAAACACTGATTGAGTATAGACTTATCAGGAACTGTGATTAGCTGTAAGACATTCACAGATAAGTATGATGTAGTTCCTGATGGCAGAATTCCAGGGCAAGTAGATTTAATAAGAATGGGAAATTCAGGCATGGCATAACAAACTCATTTGAACATTGACTGCAGAAGAAACTCAACAGCCAAACTGTATGTGCTAAGTGAGATCAGGACAGGTAGGGGGGCTGTAAAAATTATAAATGTGAATGCATGCACATGCAAATGTGTATACCTGTGTTCTGCCATGAACCGAAAGACCAACCAACCCAAGGGCTCCAGACTTTCACCCAAAGTCCCTAACCAGCACAACATTGCAAGATCTGCTTCTGTTAACTTTCCCAGGGACAAATGCCCCCAGATGTAAACTTATAAGGTGGCATAGAGAACTGCAACTCTTCTCCCAAACACTGGCTTGGTTTACAGCAGCCAAGAAAGTATTCTTGCTGTAATCCTGAAATCCAAAGTGTCAGTGGTGAAAGAGACCTCCGAGCAGAAGCCCAGGGCAGCTGCGCAGTGCAGCTGGGTGCACTGAATGGTGGGGCACTGAGGGCACCTGCCGGGCAGGAGCCTGGGCCCCGGCAAGGTGCTGGGCAGCCCGGCGGGGTGCTGCAGGCTGAGGGCAGGCTCGGTGGTGGGGAGCTCTGTCTGTCAGGTGGAACCAGCTACGTGGAGTTGGCAGCAGAGTCTCCTGGTCTGAAAGTACTGGAACCATAGCAAGACATGGTCAGTTGCACTGATTTTGTTTGGGGCAGCAAAGTGCCTGACCCTTGGAATCACCTGTTTTCCTCTAGCTCTGGCCAAGGAATAGTAAAAGGAAGGCTACGGGTAACCTTCTGGAAGGCTTCTTCTTCTTCTGGAAAAGCTTCCCCTTCCTGAGGACAGGAAAGCTGGGGACTGGGAGTGAGGCCCTGCTCAGAGCCACACTAGCTGCTGGCAAATGTCTCTGTCCCTTCGACTGTCAGATGCTGTATTCTGCTGCTTATGACCAATGTACCCTACCTGATATCAGCAACTAATTCAACAATTTTTAAGACCCTGAGCCAACCCATCTGGCACAGAAGTGGCGCCAGGCTGCCAGTCTGCACCCTGCCTTATGGTTCGTTTGTGCAGCAAGCCTGCCCTCCTTGCAGGGCATGGTGCACAGTACAAGGGCTAGGGGTGTGAGCAGCTGCGCCGCAGACTGCAGGAACATGACAGGCCACCTGGAACCCAGGGCTCCCTCCCAACTGCAGGCTAGTGCTCAGGCTAGGACAGCTGAGCAGCTGGCTGTAGGGTTGCACTGGACAGCACCCTCTGTAGTCCACCAGGCCACACATACTGTGGCCCCCAAAGGTGCCTGAGAGTCTGTCCCCTGCTGCAGTGCATGCTCTTGCCTGCTCTTTGTTCTTTGTGGTCTGTGTTTGGTCGAAGAGAGTTGCTGTAGCAGCCAGAAAAGCAAAAGCAAATCTAGAAATGAATGATAACCACCTGAGTAGATGAATAACACAGAGCACCTCCGAACACACTGCAAAGACCACACAGCGACACAGAGGTTAGTAGCGTCCCTCTGAGAGAGGACAGGACTCAGTGTCTTGGGGACATGATTAGTTTTACTGAGCTCACCAAACTCTTACAAAAATGACAACTGAATTCCTTTACTGAAACCTTGGAGTGGGAACCACTTGTTATAGCTGGCTTTTACAGCTGTATGGCCCACGCCACATGCACGATGAAACCAGGCTTCTTACATACTATGGGGTTGAACCTGGGTTCAAGAATCAGCCTTGCCCATCTCAAAATAAGGGTGGGCATGTGCTCAGCCTGGCAATGTCCAAGCCCATCTGAGCCCAGAGTGGCGTGGGAAGAAGCCGAGCAAGTTGTGGGGAGGTGTCCCACCCTGCCCCCACTGGCTGTGTCCTCCTTCAGCTCTGTCTGCAACAAGAGTCAAGCCCAGAGCAGACCACCAGACACAGCTCCTGTCCACCACTGTGCTGTGCTGTGGAGTCCCTGGGCAGGAACCATGACGACCACCTGGGGCTCTGGCCCAGGAGTGTGAATGATGCCAAGAAGGCGACTGCTCAGAGCCCCACTGCGAAGCTTAGTTCACATCCATGGTCAGGCACGCAGCCAAGCCAGGCAGACATTCCTAGAAGTGCCTTTTCCAAGAAAAGCCAGCAGGCAGCCAAGCACACTATGGCTTTGGTGTGGTACTGATGGGGGGTTATTTCCAGGGAAGCTGATGACATAAGCCTGAGCTCTGGTCATTAAACTCCCTCCCCCACAGTGGGAAAAACCCAGGGCCCTGGTCCTTCCGTTGCTCAACTCCGATCTGAGGCAGAAGCACAGATCTGAAGCACCATCCTACCACACGCTGATTCAAGGAACTCGAGTTCCCTATTGCGGCTGCTCGCTGTGTTGGCAGTTGACCTGCACTTCCACACACAGACATGCTACGCCGTCCAGAAGGAAGCACAGATGACACTTTTGTCACAAACTCACTAAATAGCGCCTCAGGACTATCGTGCCTCTCCAGACAGGGCCCTGGGGGGACACCTGGTTGCTAGTAGCAGCCAGCCCCAGGGTGTGTCCCTGGGGAGATATCCAGCACTGCCAGCTGTCCCCTTTCTCCTCATCGGTCAGTGCCCCCATCAGTCTGCCCTCTCTGCATTGGAGGCCAAGAGGCAGAGACCCTCTGAGGGCCCAAAAAAGGATGGCAGATGGGCCTTGTAAACCACACCACATGATGCTTGCTTTGGAAACATCATTCCTCATTCCAAGAGTGTAAGATTTGGAGGCTGTGATCCCCGTGGTGGGATCTGAGATGGTGCTGTCCTGCTCGAAAGGACTCTGCTTGCTGGAGTGGAAGCCCAGAGATCTGGCTGAATGCCCTGCATGGCAGCTGGTCTTACCCCAAACCCAGCAGGACCAGATGAGGTGGTGCGGAGAGCAAAGTCCAAGGAAGGCAGGAAGCTCTTCTCTCCTCCTACTGCCCCACAACACGAATGTGCATGCACATGTGTGTGTGTGTGAATGAAAGTATGTCATAAAAAACCCAGGAAAGGCAAGCACCCTTGTGTGTGTGTGTGTGTGTGTGTGTGTGTGTGTGTGTATATATATATATATACATATAATTTTTTTTTTGCTTAGAAAAAAGGTTTGGTTTTTTTTCTTAAAAAAAAAAAAGCAAACAGGGAGAGCATTGTACTGGACTCGGGCTCTGGAAGGTGGCCTCAGATCAGAGAGCTGCTTTTTCCTGGGGCAGAGTTGGTCCTTCCCCACCCACCTTCCAGCTGGAACTCTGAGGGTGAAGCCCCCACCCCACCCAGAAGCAGGCGGGAGGAGTCTTCCTCACCATACAGACATGGGTGGGGCTGCTCCGCCTCCGCAGGGCCTTAAACACACAGAACTAACTCATGCTTGTGTCAATGATTCCCCAACTCTGATATTTTACGCACTGCCAATGTTAAAAATAAAATTGGGGGATTCGTACACCATACTTTTCCTTTTGCCAGATAAGGTCATTCAAAAAGCAAACTAAAAGACAAAGACAAAAAACCCCTCTCTACCCTTTACTACAACATCATTTCCCAAAAGAGTAGTTCTACACTAAAAAGAACGTAGGCTAACACTAAAAGACAGTTTTCTAAGTTGAGAAAGTGAAGGCTTATGAAAAACTGCATACCCACTTCCCAGATAGCTCTCATTTTCTCCTTGCCTGGAGGATGTCACTATGGGCTGGCCAAGTCCTTAGGAACTGACTGGAAGCAGGACCACAGTAGTCCAAGGGCCTAGCTAGCTGATCCTGCATAATTGCTCTTTACTAATGAAAAAAGAAAAATGTAAATGAGAGAGAAAGAGAGCTGGAAGTACAAAAGATATCAGCTAAACTAAAGAAAACATAGGCACAAAGCTGAAGGAGGAGGAAGAGGAGGAGGAGGAGGAGGAGGAGAAGGAGGAGGAGGAGGGGGGAGCAGGGAGAGTGGGAGGAGGAGAAGAAGAAGAAAAGATAATTATTTGCTTCAAGATTTCTAACTACAAAATGCCAATTTAATAAATAATAAAATGAGTAAATACAAGTTAATATATACTTCTAACCATTTGTTCTCATTAATACTTCTTCATTGAGTAGACAGAATATACAGTCTTATTTTCAGAAATGCTTAGTGCTCATGTAGAACACTTTCACTTATATCATCTCCCCTAATACTGCAGAAATCCTGTGAGACGGGCACTTTACAGATGAGAGAGGTTAAAATGACTTGCCTAAGAAAAGCCCCCAGAGAAGGCAAAAGCAAACAAACATCTCTAAGCCCCTTAATTCACTAACCCACCGCAGTCGGCCACTTGGGGAACATGCAGTGTGTGCATCTGATACAAACTCTAGGATGTCTCTAATTATGACAAACTCATGCAAAACACCACACTGAGGCTGTGGGGTTATTACGACTCTGAGAACTTGAACTTTTACATTTCCTGACTTGGCAAGGCTAGGTGGCTAGGGGAACCAGCTGAAATTCTAACGTGTTAATATTTTCTCAAACCAGGTTTCTGCATTTTAAGTTCCCGGAATATCAGAGGGGAGATTTAAGAGGATTAAGGCCAAGACAGAAAATTGACCTTCCTGGGCAGTTTGTAGCAACTGAATGTCAACTGACAACAGTGGGTCTCAAAGGTCACAAACCTGTTATTAAGCATAATTAGCCAGAATTCCTGCTGGTGCCGGGATTTGCAGGGAAAGATTTAAGATATAAAGTGTTAAATTATATTCCAAGTTGAAACTCATTTTAAAAATCTGTACCTAAGTTTAAAACAATAAGCAATACAGTTTTCTAAAATTTATTTTGTCACTGAATAGAGAAACTCTTAAGGTATCAGGAATTAAACATGGCTAAAGAGCTACTATTTCTAATTGTTTGGGTTACCCAGAGCACATTTTCCAAGTGATGAACACGGTTTCTCTTGTTTTTATTAACCAGAGTATTGAAAATATTTGTCTCCACTTTGGCTGATGATACAGAAAGCAAAAGTTCATTGTCAGCACCTAATATTTGGTGAGTAACAAATACAGGCTACCCCAAGAGAGGTGGGTGTTCTGCCTGCCAATTTTAGATGAATCATTTGATTATACCATGAAAGCATGCTTGCAAGTGTTCACCATGGAACACTTATAACAGATAAAGAGAAACTCAAGCTATTTCACAGCCTGTCTCTTAATAAACAGGGCGCATTTAAAGTTCCAAAGTCAATTCCATGATCTTCATGTAATTTCAGTACAAGAAATATTTATAAAGTCATGGACATTTGTGTGTCAGAAGCCTTACTTACGCATAAGCCTTGTTGTTACTAATAGATGAAAAACGAAAATTTCCCCAAAGAATCACACAGTGCCTATGAGCATGATTCCCAACAGTAAAGTGCCCACCTTTTCTACTTTTTGATGAGCTTTGGTCTTGACTTCCTTTTCCAGCTGAAACAGAAGTCTTCACTGCTGTAGGGCTTCACTGGAAACAGCAGCAAGAGCACATTCTCCCACTATCAGCCCCAAATACAGTGCTGCCACAACTACTTAAGCTTATCTGGCCTGGGTCCCCACCCCACACTGTCATCCAGATACAAGGAAAAGGTTAAAAAAGCAAACCACAAACTTAACAGGGTCTCTTTACATATTTGGGACAGGGGAGAACTAGTTACAATTTTTGAGCTAGTCCTCCCGCCCCAGGGGTGAACTGGCTTTCACAGAGATTTGAATTGACCCATGAGACGCTGGAACTCAGAAAAAAAGCTGTCTTATGTCTGTTTCCCTTGTCCTTCCCAGCAAGCATATCTCCTAAGTAACTAAAGTAAGTTCCTGGCACCAAAACTTGTTATGTCAAATCCCTTTTCTGTAACTCTCAAGATACATTAATATACTTTGAGTACAGTAAAAATAGACTCATTTTGAAAGTGCCTAGAATTCACAGAGAACACCTTCGCATGCCTGATCTTGCCTCCAAAAATCCTGAAGACAGGCATTTTTTTTTTTTGGATGAGAGAACTGAGGCATAGATGGTTTAAAATGATTTGCCCAAGGAAGGAACTTGTTTTAAATTTGAGATTTTCTAACATCTAGGTCTACTGTTTACTTGTCTATAGCACAGGATAGCTCAATACTAAAGTAATTATCATGGACAAAGGCAGCACTTGGCTCCCAGCAAAGCTGAGGAGTCCTGGGGGCAGCTCCAGGACAGGTGGCCATCTGTCCTGACAGCAGATGCCCGGAATGGGTTACGATTTGATTTTTCTAAAGAAGATTCAAATCACCAATCGGATATTGACAAGTTCAACAGCACGTCAGAATCCTGGTTTGAGATAAGAGCAAAGCAACCATTCTAAAAATAGCCACCAAAACACGGGTAGAAGATTGCTGCGGTCTTCAAAGAAAGGCAGTGGCTTACTTCCTTCCGCACACACCATGCCCTTCCAACCACTTCTGTTTCTTGACACGACTAGTAACCAAGGAAGTTCTCTAATGCTGCTTCTACTTCCAGGCCTAGTGTACTACTTTGTTTTCCTAGTAAAATCCTTCCTCCACCATCTTCAACCTTCAGCGTTCACCTTTCTGTGAAATAGCAAGAGTCTGTGTGGAAACACAGCCACTGGGGAGTGCACAGCAGCCCCGCCTTCTCGGCATCCCCCCCATTTCCTGATTTACCACCTCGTCCTCACCCACATCAATCCATCTGCTTCTAGCCCTATTTTTTCTCAAACAGGTAGATCTCACAAAATTGTTGCACAACCCCGTGATTCCTTTGCTCTGTGGCAATGAAAACTCAAGGTCGGCTGATGGCCCCGTGTTGGATGACTTTCAGAGGGGCCAGACGCTCACGGTACTGAACATAGGGGAATGCAGCCCGTCTCCCCATGCAGGATTCCTATGCTCTCGTGCGGGCATGGAGGGCGAATCCTGACAAGGCTGCAGACTCCCAAGTTCGCAGACGCATCATAGCTCACCACTTCCCTGATGAAATGCAGTAACTTGTAACTCTAGGAGGGCAGTGGTACCTCTCCCTCCCACCTCAGGTACACAGCACAGGCCAGCCTGAGAGTCAGAGGACAGGCCTGGCGCAACGCCCCGCATGGTTAAGTGCTTTACTTCCACCCCAGCCTTTCAGCCTGCCAGGTCAAATCCGTGCTTCAGGAAAACTACAACTACTCCATGTCATAGTATTTCTGGTCCCTTCTGGACAGCAGGAGTGAGTGTGAAGCCATAACTGCCCTGAGTCTCCAGAGCCCTGCCTCATCCTGCCTGAGCCCAGTCCCGTGGATCTCCGCATGACTGTAGCAACCTGGAAAGGGAAGCAATTGTGAGTCCCTCTGTATCAGTGCGAACAGAGCTAAATGACGTCAAAGATGTGTTCAGCTGTGAAGAAGCAGAGGACTGGACTTTCCTAAACCAGAAAGATCTATTCCCCTGGCTCAGACAGGCTTCAGAAGCATGCTGTCCCAGATGCAGCCACTAGCCCCTGTGGCTATTGGGCACTTGAAATGCAGCTGCTATGATCTGAGACGTGCATGAGTGTAAAAAAGCAAACCAGATTTCTGAAACTTCATATGGAAAAAAAAGGATGTAGAATACCTCAATTTTTTTATATTGAGTACATACGGAAATGATAATGTTTTAGATATATTAGATTAAGTAAAATGTATAAATAGAATTAATGTTGCCTGTTTCTTTTTGCTTTTTAAAATGTGGCACCTAGAAAATTTTAAATCACCTGCATTTGTGGCTCACACTCTATTTCCATCAGACAGCTCTGCTTTAGACAAAACCCAACAGCTTCCTTAAGGATTTGCTTCTAGAGAAAAGATGAGCATGCTAAAGGTTTGGTTTAAGTTATCCTTTCTAAAAATCAGGCCCTCCTTGTGGACACCCCATCAGTCACGCTGCATGATGCAGCAAGGCGCCCTAGCAGCAGCTCGGACCTGGTGGCCAGCACTGGCCTCTGCAGGCACATGTTCTCCCTGGGGTGACATCAATCCTTTACTTCTTTGACTTATTTGACTAAAATCCCTCCTCCACCATCCTCAATCTTCAGGGTTCACCTTTCTGTGACATCACAAGAATCTGTGTGGAAACCCAGCCACTGGGGAGCATACAGCAGACCCGAATTCTCGCCTCCGCGCGCTCTTTCCTGATTTACCACTTCACCCTCACCCGCGTCAACCCAGTGAATACTGTCGTGTATTCATTTTTACTATCCCCAAATTATACAAAAAAAAAAAAAACAAACAACTTACAGGTTTTGAGATGGTGAATCCGCTGCCGGAATGCACAAGTATTTAACTCCCTGTGGAATGATAAAACAAATAAATAAAATTAAGAAGATGATACTCAATGGAGAGAAGTACTTAAAGGAACTATTTACTCAAGTCAAAAAATAAAATATAAAAAGGAGAAGTTTTTCACTCATCTTTTGTTGCCAAGGAACGGGGGAAAACTCTTCAATTAAGGTTCCTGGTTATTTTCCATCACCATACATACAAATATTCATGCTTTAGTTTGCAAATAGTTTGTAGGTTTAGAAAAAATTCAAAGGGTATATCAAAAAAGTGAAATAGTTATGTACTTTTCAGTAAGTATCAACAAGTTTCAAAACTATCATCTCAGATGCTTACTTATATACTTCAAATTTATATATATTTCATTTAGGACCCGGAATGTTCAAATAGGAGGTGCTGTTAGTGTAAAAATTTTAACTTATGTCTGAAAACTATAATGTCATGTTATGGCTTTCTATATCAATTTTAGTACCATGACAGCTACAATTTCACTGATGCACCAATAGGTGCTTTACACCTGGAAATGATTTGCTTTATTTTGCTTGCTTTTCAGAACAGTAAAACATTTTTTCTTAAAACAATGGCCCAATTTGAAAAAAAATGATCTCATACAGTCCTCTATAAAATGCTAAAAATAGTTTATGTAAATCCATGCTACAAAAATCATGCTAAATTTGAGTTTTATCAAAAACCTGGTTGCTTCTTTTTCAGAGGGATTAAAAACATAGTTCCAATGGTCTTGAATGTTAAGTAAAAATACAAAATATACAAATATTAAGTAAAAATACAAACATACAAAATTCTCTTTCTCTTTGAAAGAATATGACTTTATAAAGAACTAGATGAACCATTTTTAAACCTTCTTCTCTTAATTTCCTAATCTTACAGAATCTTGCCACCATGTCACGGATAATTAGAGAGGAGAGGCACGTCAGAAACCAGAAAAATAAAGGACCTAGAAGAATGAAAGGACAGGTAAGTAGAATAGTGACATGGATGCAGTCCCTCAGAAGATAAAGTTACAAAACAACATGTCTTCTAGAATTATTCAAAAATTTTTTTTGCAATTTTTTTATTAAACTTTCACTGTTAACTCCTATCATTAAGAATTTTTGTGCTATATTTGCTAATACAGTCTTGTAAGGAACATCTAAATCTGTGGCTGCCCTAAATCCTTCCATACCTTCTCTACATTTTGACAGTTCCTCACACTGTGAATCTCACTTTTCCAGTGCAGAAGCCACATACCCTCCATCCCCCAATCTCCCCTGCTGTTAGGGTACAGGTTAGGGAAGAGACAGGCGGGCAGAGCAAGAGCTTGTTGCCCGGGCAGGGGGAGGGTGCAGAGCGCATGTGCTCTGGTCGGGGGCGAAGGGGAGCTGGATCTGAGCAGAGCCCACAACAGAGCTTGTTGGACCAGCTGTGTTACGTGGTGTTATGTGGATCATTCCTGGAACTTCAGCCTAAAGCCTATTTCTCCATCTTCTCTGAGGAAACCATACGTATTCAACAAACTCTTAATAAACTCCTTGCTGCTGAAATTGGCTCACAGTGGGAACTGTCGTCTGCAACTGACACCTGAGTAATACAATTCCCCTTTCCGTGCTCCCACAATTACAAGAAGTCAGAAAAAAAAACACATTTTTTTCCCTGCATAGTTCGTGTGCATTTTGTTTCTAGCTTTGAGTTAATCGTTACATCTTCCAATAAAGGCTCCTTTGGATCCTGAAGGAGAGTTTGACCACTGTTGGTATCCATATGGGAACATTTCACTTCAGACCACACAGGTTTCGACCCAAGGGTTAGCTTTAAGCATCCTCTGGTGGAAGAGAGTAAAGAGCAGATTCTCCCTCATTCGACTTTCACTTCGTCATCCCCGGCCTCCTCTGTCTCTGTCCTCATTTCTCCTGGACTCCGGGGGCTATGCTCTGCTGGGAATACTGAACAGTTGTCTGAAATTCCATAGCACCTCCAAACCCAGAGAGGTATTACAGCCGTGATACAAAGGGCAAGAAACCTGAAAGAGAGATGCTATTATAAAAAAAAAAAAGTCATTTCACTTCTTCCCTCCGTGTAGGCCCACCAAGCTTGCTGGTGTAGACACCTGCACTGATCATGTCCTACAGCCACCATTGACATGACTCAGGCACTCCTTTTCATTTACTCCTAAGTGAGAGCTGGCAGCAGATCAGGCCAGAAGGTTGTGAGGTCCTTTTATCCCACATCCTTCCTCCACCCTCCTTTTAGCCTGGTGATTCCAGAGGGACCAGAGGGATTCTCAAGTTCCCACCTTCCCTTCTCCTGCCACCTTCAGTCTCAGCTGCACTCAAATCAAGCAAGGATACTGAAGTGGATCCCCTCTAAGACAGGATGAAATGTTACAAATGTTGATTGACAGCCACTTTATTCTAGAGGAATCTAAAATCACCCCAGTCCATATATTGGGAGGAAAGAACAAAAAATGAACAGGAAGAGAATGGACAGAGGGCAGGTTTTAAATAGCTCCTTGCTTATTAAGAGCATTCGCTATCAAGATCAACTGCAGTGTGCCTGGAAGCACTGTGCTTCCTTGAGGCAGTCCCTGGACGAGGTCACATTCCCTTTTGTGGTGCCTGATGCACGAGAAGAAAAGAGGTCATCCTCATAGGGCAGGGGCACCTTGTCTGGTGGGCTGGAGACACTGCCCCTGGGAAGATGGTGAAGGGTGCCTCTTCCTCTGCAAGCCACAGAGGATGAAGAGGCAACTCTTGGCCACACTAGGCCCCACCCTCACACACTGGGATGGGCACGTGGCAGCTATTAATACATTCCATCTGCGAAACTCCTAAAGGGGAACAAAGTGGTTCCCAACCACAAGTTTGGGGACCCCCTGCTGCTAAGGCAGGACAGAGAAAATACAAAACACAAGACAAGGGCATGCTCTCTCAAGGACAGATAACAACAATGATAATTATAAACTTCCCTGGAAAGATGCCTAGCACATAGTAGGCACTCACTAAATGGCTGCTGAATGATGAGGCAGAATGAGAATAATTAACACAAAGATCATCCTCTGAGAGTAGCCCAAGGGAAGAAAAACATTGTAAAGCACACATGCCTTATCCTGGTGACCAGGGACACGCAAGCAGAGCCTTGGGCCACGCCACACAAAGGGCACGCTGTTCACACACACTCCACGACATCAGCCTCCCTCCTGTTCACTGGAACCAAAGGCAGCTAAGAACCAGTCCTCGTGATCTACAATAAGAAGTATGCAAATTCAGTCAAGAAAGGAATCAAAACTGTCAAAAAGGTTCAGCTGCTGGCTGCCCAAGAACACCCAATTCATCTTGGCTTAGTCATTAACAAAGCATGAAAGTATCCCGAGTGGAGGCCACAGACCATAGAACTGGAGCTACCTGAAAACGGCTTTGGATGCCTGCACACGTGTGCAATTCATGACAGTTGGTTACTAATTCAGAAAGCAGCATGAGTACTCCAGTACCACAAGAAAGCTCGGCCGACTTAAAATTACCCTAGTACTAACGAATTGAGTTCTGCAAAGTGTTTTAATGTGATGTGGAACAGGTGTTTCACGTAACAGCGGCCTAAAACAAAGGGCCACTCTCTGGTGTCAAGGTTTGTAGAGACAGAGATAAGCGATAGGATATGTTTAGCTAAATTACAAAAACAATAGTGAACTCAGAGGTTAAAAAGAAGCTTGTAAAAATTCTAGAATAATTTGAAAAATTCATAAGTAATAAAAATAGCAGCAATATCTCCATTAGTATAGTATTTGCTACATGGCATTGACTCCTTCATACTACTTCTAATATTTAAAAAAATAAAATTGGTTATCTTCTCCTTTGAAATAAAATTTTCACTAAAGAAATAAAAATTTGGCACTTTCCATTAGTGGAAAGCCAATTAACATTTGTTAATTGTTTAGTAGCCCCCAAAGTTGTATGGGGCTACTAAACGTCAAGGCACAGTGTTTCAATCTAGAGTGCTTGTTTTGTTTTGCACTGAAATACCAAAACAAGCTCAACGAAGGGCCAGGGACTCTGTCTACGCTTTAAGATCAGCATGGCATTGTGAGTGGCCTGACATGTCCGGGGACTTGTACCCACATGGATGACGTTGCTCCAGAGGAAGGGCAAAGGGGAAGAATTAAGAAAAAGTCCCTTTGTGGAGGCCGACACAGAGACTGAACATTCCCGGTACCAAGCAGCATATGAATTAGTAAGTGACACAGTGTAAACATTAGGAAAATACAAGAAAGAAGCAGAAGAGTTAAAAAGGACCTGCCAGGGAGAGCTTTCTGGTGCAGCTTTTGTGTTCAGGTTTCGAAAGAAACAGCAGCTGTCACTGAGTGGAGGAGAGCGGGAGTATTCCAGAAGCTCTTCTTGACAGAAGGTTCAAGCTGCCTCAGTCCACCTTCTCAAAAGTTCTCATATCTTTTCAGTTTTCTGTTTCAACAAGTATAGTAACCACCAAAAGTAAGGTTTTTGTCTTTCTCTGGGCCTGAAACTAAATATCACATTTAAAACAATACGTAGGCAGGTCCTTGAAAAGCAGGGCCAAGATTCTGATTTCAAGACTAGGAAAGAGATCAAACTCTCGCTTGTTTCAAGTATGATTTCTAACACTCACTGTGCTTTTCTTCCTGAAACACTATAAGTAAGAGTCTTCTGAAGAACCTAGCTGACATCCGCAAGGAAAGATCAAGCTCTTCAGAAGCCGCTGTCTCTCTCCCAGGGAAGCTAACAAAAACCAGTTATAGGGTATAACTGGATCCCTGCAGGCACCTGCTCAAAGCACAAAGAGGAGAGAGAGGTCCTAAGGGGACAGGATTAGGAAATCCACACAACGGAAAAGTTGTTGCAGCTTCTAGTAAAAATGTCACGATTATAAACCTTGGCTTCTCATCTTAGCCCACGCAGCACCAGTGACAGCGTGGGGGCCCAGGAGGGCCTTCTTGCAGACGGCCTCTTGTCTCCAACCAGCAGTCTGGCGGCCGGCTGCCTGCTGAGCCAGCCTCTGCAGCGCACACTCTCCATTCCCGTTGCTCACCCACCACTCATTCACAAGTGCAGCGAAACAAGCCAGTTACCTTATCAAGAGCTAATTTTATCACATTCCTTAAAAAAAATACCTGACCCCCCAAAAGAAAAATATAATAAAGTTTCAAACCAAATTTAAATTTGGACTGCCCCTCACCTGACCAGAAGCAAGACCACAGCTTATAACACTGTTACAAGAAACATACACAGCAAAAGCCTCCCCCACTGGAGACAACCACTCTGAACTTTTTTTTAATTGTGGTAAAACACACATAAAATTTACTGTCTTAACTATTTTTAGGTATACAGTTCAGTGGCATGAGGTTCCTTCACACCGTTGTGCAGCCATCATCACCATCCGTCTAAAGAATCTGCTCATCCCCCCAACTTGAGACTCTGTCCCCATTAGACACCACCTCCCCATCACCCCATGTCCAGCCCTAGCAACCACTATTCTCCTTTCTGTCTCTATGAATCTAATCTCTGCACTTTTATATAAACCTAAAGGCAAGTAAACTTTTAAAACATTAGTCTGGCCACACTCTTGAAGATGGCAAACCCAAGAGATGGCCATCGCTGCTTGGAGCTGTTTTCGGATGTGCTCTCACACCTGCGGGGCCTGGTCTCCCTGTCAAGGCCACTCTGCAGCATGTCTCTACTCCAGAGGGAGCAAATGGAGAGTTCCACCTCGTTTATGTGTGTGGAAGCCAAACCCAGTGCCCAGCACATGCATTTTGATCATTCCTCCTCAATTTAAGAATTTTCACAGCCCATAACATTTGTAGAAATTATATAATGTTAAAGGGAAAAAGTAGAATTCAAAATCGTGTCCCTAGAAAGATTACAGCTTGAAAAGCAGGGCCATATTCATGGCCGTGTTTGTCTTCAGTTCCAGAGGAACTGGGAACACTTCTGTCTGTCCCTGGACTAAGAACTGGAGCCCAGCATTAAAAATAAAAATAGATGAGGTCTATGAGGCACGCCTATTGGCCACCTCTCTTCCTTATTGTTTGTACCATAGCAAAAACCTCAGTGAAATTATAGTGGAAATCCATCACAAAAGATAAAAACGGTCCTTCAGTCAAGCCTAATTCATGGTTTAAGAACAGGTTCTAAACTGAAGATGTATTTTCTTAAAGCACCCACTTGCCCCTGATTCTTCCTGCATGCGCTAAATTTAGGAAACATTTACTACAAATAACAACTTCCAAGAACGGCTGTGGTACTAGATGGGGTGGGGAGGGGGTGGGAAGGTCCGAGTGGAGAGACAAGATTTAGCCTTCGGTTTGACTTTGTGAGACACAGATGCAAATGAGAACCCTTGACACCTGTTGGCTTCTTTCAGGTTAGTCAAAAAATGACATACATTTGACTCGTCAGATCAACAGATGAGGACTTGAATGCTTATTTTTGCTCAAGGTGCTTCAGTGCAAGGCTAAGTGGGCACAGTCAGAACGTCGGATTTCCTCAAGCCAGCATGGTGGGTATGGGAAGGCGGCCGGGGACATACGCCCGGCTCCATCTCACCGCTGAAAGCCCTCCTGAGTGCTTTTGGTTCAGCTGGAGGACTCGCTTATGTACACACCGTGACTCATGAAAAAGGGGCCAGTTTCAGCAGTGGCTCCAAAGCAAGTCATTCTGTGGCATTTCTTAATGAAAGTTAATGCTGGGCAATCACACCCAAAGATTGCCATGATGAAAGATGCTGCTTAGAAGTCACCAGGAGAACTCAGCAGTAAATATTTCAAGAGTATTCTCTGTATATGTCATGTGTCCCAGCTGCTAAAAAATGTTCAGTCACTCCTCCCTGTCTGCAAAGTAAAGAAGACCCATCTGCAAAGTCCTTCAACACCTATCCATTCCCCTTGCTGCCTTCCCCCCATGCATCTCCCTGCTTCCACCCCAGCTCACCTAACTCTGGTGAGCCTGGGCGCTGTGGGTCTCCCCAGATGTCCTGAGCCTCCCTGCCTCTCCTGCCCCCACCAAGTTCCTGGGGTCTCTCTCTCTGGAATAGCCTCCTCCTCAGGGCTCCTCCCCTCAACCCCTGCCCCAGTGTGACCCACCAGGCTCCCCAGAGGGCCTTCCCACCCCTCCTTGGCCTCCCCCTCAACAGACTCCAGCTAAACTTCCCATAAGCCCTTCAAATTCCTTGCTTACCAGGTGCTATGGTAGCTGCCTTTCTATCAGTGTCCCAGGACCTCTCTCCATGAACGTCACCAGTACAGGGCTGCCATGTCAAGAGAGGCATGCATGGGGAGGGAGATACATTTCTAGAATTTTAAACATATGGCCACCAACCCAGGCCGCTCCCAGGCTGGCTGAGGCACCCACAGTTGGCTCTGGAGTCACCATCCAGTGCAGGCTGCCAGGACAAGTGGCTGTGCAAGGCCTGCGCCTCCACCTTCTCTTACTACACAGCCTGGTGGGCTCAGCAGTCCATGGTGAACAGACTCGCCACCAAGGGAGAATTCTAACAGGTGAGGACAAGGCAAAGATGCCTGGGCATCTTCCGGGCTGCATTAAATGGGGGGCTACATGGCCTGAGCTGCAGACCTGGCCCAGGCTACTGGAAGCACTGAGACCCCTCCCAGGGACACTCCTGCCGCCTGGTGGTAAAGCCCAGGCTGGGCGAACTGGGACCCATGTTTACGGGACACAGCTAGCCCCCCTCCATTCTTGTGTCGTCTGCGGCTCCTCACACCACAGTGGAGGGTAGGGGGCTGCTGCAACAGGACCCCCAAAGCCTCAAATACTTACTCTCTGGGCCTCCACAGACAAGTTGTGCTGAGCCCTGGTCTAGATAGTCCCATTCCACAGAGTCATGTGGATGACTGGAAGCTCATTTTACATATCACATTTCTTCTACATTTAAATGATACCTGATAACAGCACACCACTCTCTTAGAATTACAACATTCTTAATCAGTAGTTGTGCTCAGTTTTCTTCCTTACTCCAATAAAGAAAGGGACAGAGGGATTTCTCTGGAATACAGGACTTTCATACACAAGGAAATTAGACGCAATACGTGAGAAACACTAAGTGCAGTGCCAGGACATAGTAGATGCTCAATAAATGGCAGTGACAGGTTTGTCTGCAGTTGCTGTCTCTTGACAACGGTCCCACCTGCCAGGTTACCAGCCAATACAGTGCCTCGCATACCATCTACAGAATGCCCAAAGCACATGACTCTCTGGGCCCAGAGGGGGAGAGCTGCACCTCCATGAGCACACCCGCCGGGTCAGCACCCCTGGCAGGATGGGACGGCCTCCCTCAAACACAGAGCTACTCGGGGAGGCACATAGCACTGCTTGACGTTACTTGTGCCTCTTTTGCAGATGACTAACCCACCAGTTCTCGGGCTCCCTCACTTGTAATGGAATAATATGTCACATGTGGGTGAGTTACGCGCTTTGTTGACTGCCACTTGTCTTCAGGCTTGGACATGACCTGCAGCCCCGAGCAACCCCTTTCTAAAGAGCACACACAAACCCTCCAGCCAAACGCCACATGCTCCCTCTGGGATCAGACCACCAGACACGGTTTGTTCTGAGAGTAAGGCAAACACTGACCCAGAGCAGGACACTGCTCTCCAGGGCTGGCTAGTCCTACATGGGCAAGGTTAAGGCTCACAACACACAAAGGCCGGACTTGGTGAGGGCCGGTCATGGGCCACAGGAGAACAGCCACGGGAGCTCAAGGCACAAAGAAAACCCACAGGCTGGGCATGTGGAGAGATGTAAGGTGAACAAGGCAGCTCTTCTGTTTCTCAACAGGAGAAGGAACATCTTCTGTGATGTGGGTAAATGTGAATAATTAGTGATTGTATTACGTTTCTGTGCTCTACAGCACTGCCTGACATTCACGCACAGCAGATGCGGGCAGGCGTGCTCCCAGCTCTACTTAAGGACCAGCAGGTTGGTGTTCTAGGCCCTTCCCTTGATGGGGCAGCACTTCACAAGCCCCCTCCCCCACACCTGCCATTGCTAGCTATCTGATGAGCTATTTTTATTTGACAGCTGCATCCTCTTACACTGTGGGGGGAAGGAAACCCCAGGCCACGGTGGTCAGAGCCCACGTGGGGAAGCACAGGACAGAGAGAGCCCCAGCCACGGAGGAGGCCAGAGTACCCCCACTGGGGTCACCAGGGAGGCCAGATGACTGGTTAAAGCTATTTAGTTGCAAAGCTGCCAACAATGTGGGAGCAACTGGAGAGGTTTACATCAGAAAAGGCAGGAAACCTCAGTTTAAAGGAACAGTGAAAAACCAGAAACCAAAAAACCCCAGAAAACCAAAAAACACTTGGAAATGTTATTCTTCTTTTGTTAGGTATGAGATTTCTTTTTTCTTCAGGGCACAGGGTGAAGCTATTCCATAATGTGGTTTAAACGGACAGTCATTTAGAGTAGACTGGAAAGTGCCTTCTTGACGCCGTGGGCTGGTCTCCTGGAACAAGGTATTCCATGAAACAGATCAGTTCACTGTGCACCTGTTCTGCCACTTAGAGGCTCTGCTCCTGCAACCTCACATCAGCCTGACATGATCCGTGAACTACTCTGATGAGGAACAGTTTCCAAGAGCAGGAGTCTGAAGCCAAGGTCTGGGCTCAGCTGTTTGTCCGAGATGCCTTGCCCCGGAATTACAGATGACAGGGAAACCAGCCTGTCCCTTTGCGGCCATTCTGAGACGGTAAGGGGACAACCCACTGGCTGCTTCCCGCAGGCCCTCCCCTCACTCTGGCAGTGGCTCAGTGCTGGAAGCCACCTCTCGTGTGGCTGGCCTGAACTTTCACCAGGCATTTCATTTGCTTTCCCATCAGAAAAGGGGGCAAGGCAAGGGGTAGCTAAAGATGCCCCTGCTCGGTGACAAATGTTCAAACTTGAATCTGTACTAGTTGTGGTGGTAACTGAAAGGAGAGAAGTAATCTCTCGGTTCAAACCCAGGCTATGACACTATCCTTCACCCCAACACACACAGATCTCCAAAACATCCCAGGGAGTTCTATAAAACACAGAGACAGGAGCACAGTTTAAAAAGCAGCATGTACAGAGCCTGTCGACTTAGCCTATACCAAGGTGATGAAACTAGCTAGATGCTATTGCTTCACTCTCAGAATTTTAAAATAAGGTCAGATCACTTCCCTTGCAGGTGTGGGCAGACACAAGATCCACCTGCATCGCCTACCGGGCAATGAATTATTAAGAGCACCTGAAAACAACAGATTTGCTTAAACCAGTCTTCAATAAAGAAGCCTACATTTAAATAGTTATTTTTTTTATGGTTAAAAACAACAATGGTGTGCACAAGAGCCCTTTATTTATTTATTTTTATTTATTTATTTATTTTTGAGACAGAGTCTCACTCTGTTGCCCGGGCTAGAGTGCCGTGGCGTCAGCCTAACTCACAGCAACCTCAAACTCCTGGGCTCAAGGGATCCTCCTGCCTCAGCCTCCCGAGTAGCTGGGACTACAGGCATGCACCACCATGCCCAGCTAACTTTTTCTATATATTTTAGGTGGCCAATTAATTTCTTTCTATTTTTTTAGTAGAGACGGGGTCTTGCTCTTGCTCAGGCTGGTTTCGAACTCCTGACCTTGAGCGATCCTCCTGCCTCGGCCTCCCAGAGTGCTAGGATTACAGGCGTGAGCCACCGTGTCCGGCCCCACAAGAGCCCTTTAACCCTGCTTTGGGTCTTAACCAACCGACCACCTTTAAATTCCCATTCAAATTTCTGATTGCAGACTCCAGGGCCTTGTACCCAAGCAGCTGGTGGCCCACGGAATGCCCTCGGTGTAGATGTCCTCATCCATCACCACTGTGACTCTTGGGGTTTCTGCTACTCTGCCAGTCACACATGGTGTTGTCCTGACCTGGAACCAGAACCACATTTTCCCTTTGCCATACTCTCCTCAGACGCTGTCCTTGGCAAACTTCCTTTTAAACTTCTTCACAGAGCTGCCTCCCTTTTTAAAGCTCCCAGATGAGCTTACTCTCCCCTTCCTAGTGTGCACGGGGCCTAAAACAGACCTGTGCATGAGGGTCTTCTGGGGCTGGGGTTGCTGACAAAGGAGCCGCAGACGCTCAGCGTGGGGTGGCGCAAAACGCAGACTCTCCATCAGGCCAGAGTGCCCGGGGACACCCCTGCAGGGAACCCAAACACCATACTCAGAAGAGATGAGTCTAAGTAGGACCCACACAAGGGGTGAACAGGAGTAACACAGACGTGTCTGTCTCACAACATGGATGTGCTGACCAATGAGATCACCTGTTCATAGGCTCTGAACACTGTAACATGACACCTGCTAAATGCGGGGCTGCCATCCCTCGTCCTCGTCTGGTTACGCTGTCATAGCATTTTCTTGCATGGTTTTATTCGACCCGAGTGGCCTAGCCACATACTACACTGTGACGGCCAAGTCTCCACGTCCAGCCTAGACCTTTCCCCTGAGCCCTGGAGCCGTGCTCCTACCCACTCACGGATGCTGCGCAGGCGTCTCAGCCAGGACTGCCCTTGGTCTCTTTCTCCTGCCCTGGCTCCGCCCCTCGGAGGCTCACGGCCGGGGTGGCACACAGTGAGCTGTGACCTCAGGCATCGCCAGCTCCTCCACCTTAGACATGACTTTCTACATTTTGAAGGTATTTCACAAATTCATGGCTATTATAACTTCTTGACGAAGCATTCCTTTTCCCATTTGTGTAGTTTCCCTCTTTATATCAATTATTATTTTTTCTTTTGCTTTCAAGTCTACTTTTGTCTGATCAAACTATTGCTATGCCATCTTTCTTCTGGGTCATGTTTACTAGAGAATCTTTTTCTATTCTTTCATTTTCAATGTTGCTGTGTCACTTTGTGGAAGATTTTCAGATCAAATCTGACTCTTTCACTTCTAGAAAAAAATCCCACTGCCCGGAGTCTCAGACCAAAGCTTCATCATTTCTAACTAGGATTATGGTAAGAGCTTCCCAGGGTCTCTGGGCCACCCATCTCCCTTACTCCATTCCATCTTGAGTCAACATCCTAGAAAAGAAATCTGAGTGTGTCACCTACTTTGTGCATAAATCTTCACTGAGTCTCTGCTTACACAAGACACGGCTCAGACTCCTCAGCCTGATAAACAAGACCTTTCCTAGTCTGCTCTGAACCTGCGTCTCCAGTCTGGCCACCTGTAGACCTGCTCTGCTGAGTCTTTAGCACATTCCAGGGGCACACCTCACTGGGCACGCCCTGGGCAGAACCCACCCCCAATTCCAATGTCTCTCCTTCCCATCACTGCCTAGGAAAACTCTCTTACCATTTAGGAGCACACTGAACTGTCACCTCTTTGGTGAAGCCTTGCTGGATGCCCTGGCAGGGTTAGCCATTTTCCCCTGGGTGTCCCAGGGACCCTTGCCTATGATATGCATGTGCAACTCTGCACTGTTGTGACAATTTATGTGCCTGGCTCTCCTTAATGCTGGGCCCCATCTCACTTCTCTTTGTATTTTATCCCCAATCCCTGATATGATATAGGTGTTCAATAAATGTTTGCTGAATCTGGAGGAAGAACTCCCAATATTTAGCCAAAATGAGAACTAAAGATGGCACCACCCTTACCCCACTGTACTGACCACCCCCCTCTAGTCTATAATCAGGTGGAACTCCTTCTGGCATCTTCTAGGGCTTCAGGGCTCATTTCCTCCTTCCTGCCCTGCCCTGCCCTGAAGGGCTGCTTCTGCTGAAAATGGGCACCCTTCCTCTCCACTGAGGCTGTCTCAGCACCCCTCTCTTCCCAAAGTCTTCCCCAAACCTCCCAGCCCCCAGGCCTGTGGACCCAGCACAGATGGACAGTGCCCTTACCATCTATGTCACACCCTCGGCACCTACAGGTAATCTAGCTGTGGTGCGTCTACACATGCTACACTTATGAACCATGCACTACATGCTTCTTCCAGGACCTTGGTTTGTAGATCCTGGCAGATCTTGCCACATGCATATTCCCCACTGAGGACTGGGAGATGCAAACCAGAAGCCCGCTCCAACAACACGGTACTCAGCATACACGCACTTAGTACTTGATCACGCAGAGCAGTCAGGAGATGAGATGAGATGTGGGGCTTGGCAGGAACTGCTCTAGAAACTGGGACTTGACATGAAGGAAAAACCTAGGAAGGGAGTTTTGTGAATGTCCTCAGTTACACGGGAGTTGGTCAGTGAGCATCAGCACTAGAGAGAAGGTCTGCAGCTGAGGTTCAAGGCACCTCTAGGAAGGAAGCCAGGTCAAAAGGAGGTTCATGCAGAGCTCTTTCATTAGAGATTTAAACGACACTGTTTCCTCCCTAGAATCGATTAAGGGCCAGAAGATCTCAAGTCCTTCTGGTCCATTCACCCCAGAACTCTCGGTTTAGAACTCCATCTGCAAGGGCATCTGTGGCAGAGCAACAGAAGGCAGAGAGGGGCGCGCTCTCATGCACTTGACTGCCCACACACGAGGAGCCTAGATATAGCTTAATTCGAGAAAGAGCGATTACTAGACAGTTTTCGATACCTACCATAATCATTTCTGTTTGAGTCATATCTATTTAAATCTGGGGTTGGCTTCAAACAAATTTGCCTTAACACACGAAAGCTGCTGCAAGCTTTGGTAGAGTAGGTACCACTGATTCTTGCATCAAAGACAGTTTCCTAGAGAGGTGAAAACAGCTAAGGTTCACTGGCAACAACCTTCAATCTGAAAATCCGTCTGGGTCAAACAATGACTTGTTTTCAAAGGCCCCAGACCTCATTAGCAACTTGATAGCCAAGGTGTTTCTGCAGCACCAGTGAGATAACTGAAATCACCCATGCTGGACACAACGGCCAGTGCAACTAAGAAATCCTGCCCAGTGCTTCCAGTTGCATCCAGGGCATCTGTGAATCCTAAGAAAAGGACATAAATTCATTCAATATATAATCAATCAAGTAGAAGCAGAGCATACTGACACTGAAGATGAAGTCTATACCATTATAGATGTGTCTTGGGCTATCTTCTCCCTCTGAAATGGCTAAAGTGAAGTGAACGACATACTTGCTTCGTATCTATTGACCATAGATGACAAGGATGTAGCATGTCTGACGTCATATGTCACTCAGGAATCCACGGACACAGTGCTACCAAACACAGAACTCCTTCCAGACAGGCCTGAACTGCTACCTACCTGTCACTGCCACCCACCCTCCTGCCTGCCTTCCCTCCCTCTCTGCATTCAAAGAGATGCTTCAGAGATATTTTCGTTATAACAAATAAACTCAAGAAACAAAATAAAGTAGGAAAAAAAGTAGAAATCATCCTTCCCATAGCCTCCTCCCACCCCCCTCCTCTCTTACATGGGATAACCATTCTTAGGAGCCAGCGGTGAATTTCCCTGCTTGGGTACGCACATACAGAAGCATATTGTCAACTTTAAATTCAACATAAACGAGATTATATCATGGATATTACTCTACAACCTCTTTTTCTTAACAACGAACTTTTCCCTATGAACACACAGAAATCTTCCAGTTCTTTGTGAAATGCTAGCAAATATTCCTTCATGGATGAACCCTAACTGACCACTACCCTACTACTGATTAATGGGTTGGCTCCAAGTTTTTGCCATTACAAAGAGAGCTGCCACAAAGATCTGTATACCTCTATGTGTGTGAGACGTGTGGCTTTGGGTGTTTACCCTCCTTGTGCCCACAGAATTGCAGCCCCCAGCTTCTGTGGCTTGCAGGTCCTGAGAACTGAGGCCTGATGTGGTCACCAGGTAGAGAGGCAGAACTGCAGGTGACACCCCATAGGCTGGCCTCAGGGGCTGCCAGCAGAGGACAACAGGCAATAAGGCTCTCCCTTTACGAGTCAGAACACAAGTCCACATGCTTTGAATGTTCCCCCAGCTTCTCATGACATGACTATAAGCTCCAAGAAGCCTAAGGCAATGTCTTCACCAACTCTGTGTCCCCACCCTGGGCATGCAGCCTTGACTGTGGAAACCCTCTATTAATTAACTGATTATTCACTATCTGTGTCTTAGATGCATGGCCCCCCTTGTAGAACCAAGATTTAATGCTAACCAAGGGTAGCTGAAAGACCTTTGGAGATCAATGAGAAAGTCGGAGAAGCTGCACAGGGGATTATTGGTTGTAATTACTTGGGGAGAGACGATTCTGAACTAGAGGCTGCAGCAGCTCTGTAGAACAGGACATCCACATACGCCCATGCTTACTGACAAGTGAAGGACCAAACAGCCCACAAAACTGAGGCTGAGTTGCACAAACCGATGGATCCTCTAGTTTCACAGATTACTCATGATTAATAAATCATTCTCGACACGGTTCTACTTTCAGAACCCCAATGAGCCACAAGTGACCAAAGACATAATTTCTCACTTTGGGATGTAGCTGAAAATGCACACAGCTCACCGTTCATCTGCAGGTATCTGCAGAGGGGCCCTGTGCTCTGGACACAAATTGAGTGTTGTGGGGACCAGAGAAGCCCCAGCATGGCCCTTGCCTGCCCAGGGCTTGCAGACCAGCTTGGGAGCCCAACACAGGCTGGAAGACACGTCACCAAGTGGAGGTTAAGTAGCACTCGACACAGCAGAGAAGCTGTCACAGAGCATACATGATTCATTGCCCAACCAACAGTATGAACTATGGATACTATAGAAAAAGGGAAGAAGCTCTGAGCTTGGAGGGCCCCGGGAGTGTCTCTTTCAAAGGAGCTAGGCTGAGCTCTGAGGGAGAGGGGGCTCAGGCAGGCAAGAGGGGCAGAAAACAACAAGAGAGAATAGAAGCATGCTTTCTTAAACTTTAAATACCACTTAACATCTTGGTTCTGCTTTGCTTTACACTTGGGGAGCCAACAAAACTGCTGTTCAAAGGGAATGGGGATCCCCCGGCCTCAGGGTACAGACCAGTGGGAAAGGGCAGACTGCCCAAACTGGCCGGGCACCTAGACTTGCTGAGGGTTTCCTCATAAGCAAGCAGGTAAGTGGAGACAGCAGCACAGACATAGAGATAACTGTAAATATCAGAAAAGGAGAAGTGGCCAACTACAAATAAAACTAACAAAATTAAATTCTGGGCACCAACACATCAAAAAATGTCTTTAATGTTGAAGGAAAGAGAAAACAGAATCATTAAGAATAAATGTCTGCCTATGAAAAAAATCCTATTTTTTATATATTTAAAAAAACTTAAATGGTTTAAATTATAAAAGACATACTTAAAGTAGAATATATCTAAATCCAAGCCAAGCTCTATCTCATAAAATCAACCTCGTATACCTACAATACTCTGATTTGTATAAATTGTTTTTCTATTTAATTCTACAATATGCATCATGTAAAAATTAAAATTCTTTGTGTTAGCAGCCTAGTGAAGGCATGAGAATACTTTTTAAAACATTTTTGTTAATAGTGAAAAATAGTTTTGTTTCCTGCAGGTGCTCTGGTTAAATACAAAGAATGAAAATTGAAACAAACTCTGAAATTTTTACATTAGAAAGATAGAGCTTTGTTTCATTTTTCAGGGGAAGGGAGAAACCTTTCATTGCTCAATATTTCTTCCTCAGCACCTACAAACAATATCAGATCTCTGATTTGAAAACCACCATCTTTGAGACAGGAGTTTTCACCACACCTCAAATCTGGAGCCATCAGTAGGTACTGAAGACACCTGCTGACACCCATATCCCCAAATAAGAAAACACTTTTAAGGAAATACAAGCAACTCCTCAACCAAGTTCTAAGCATGGAAACAAAGGAGGTTTTGTTTCACCCCTTAAACACTATAATTTGAGGTCTAAGGTTACTTTCTATTTGAAAGTAACATATGTGACCATGATTTTTCCCCCTAATACATTAGTATCATGTGCTCCAAAGTTTTGATAGCAAAGTATAGTTCCCAAAAGGCTATGTCTGGCAGGAAGACCGTGCCTCTGCAGTGAGAAGACCTCAGTGCCAGCTCCAGCTCTGCCACTTACTGGCAGCTGACATGAGAAAGTCACCCGGCTGGGTTATGCCTGGAAGGAGCCAAGATAATGCCACCTGCCTTGCTGGACTCAGAGTTCTTACGGGATCAAGGAGATCATGATATGGAGTCTGAGCTGCACCAGAGGAAGCCACATTCTTATGCTGTCTACCAGCTTTCTGCCAGCTAAATGTCACAGACCAATGAATTCCTAGTCATCACCACAGGCCCAGTCAAATGCCTTGTCACTGCAGATACCTCCAGATTCTTGTGGCAAAAGAAGGGTCTTGCTCTCTGGGCTTCCACAGACTCTGTTTCTACTTGGTATGTCACCTGTCCTGAGCCACAGCTGTTTGCTCACTGTCGTGAATATTTATAAAGTAGCCATAATGCATATCTTGATTACATACTAAGGGCTCCACCAGGGATGAATGCTCTTCTGTTATCTACAGTACCTGTTCCAGGCCTGGCACAAAGTAGAAGCTCAGGGAACAAATAAATGAGTAGCCCCTTGCTTTCAAAGGGAAGAACCATCAAAGGGGGACAGGACATATGAAGAGGGCATTTGCAGCAAACAAAAACAAAAGTCCTGCTCACTGGTGCTGGTGTGGGGAAAGGCATTTCTTATACCACTAGTCAGAGTGCAGATGGTACCACCCTTTCTAGAGTTGATCTGGCGAGATCCAGCAATACCGCTGAGGACATCAGAAGCAACACTTGTGCTGGACAAGACTGAGGCACTGAGGCATGCTGGGAAGCACCTCTGGCCTGGGAGGGAAGACCCAGCTGCCCATTGGGCTACCCAGACCAGCTGTGGGATCTTGGGAAAGTCCCTGCATGTCTCCCAACTTCTGGGCCTTTGTCCATATGATGCTGGATCCCATGTAGCTGGGATTTCTACATCAGACAAAGTGCAGTAGGCACAGAGATGTAGTCACAGCTCTTCAGAATCTCACCTGCGTTTAGGGTTGACTCTAGAGAGTCTGAAGGCCCCGGGTTCCTACAGCATTTCTGAGAGCCTTCATTCTGGAAGATCTACTCCTTAAATGCTCTTCTGAAGAGACAGTAATTGGAGTCTCAGGTCTCTTTCCCGTGGCTGACCACCTCGCCCCATGTCCAGGGGATAAACAAATCTCATCTCATCCCCTAAGAAGCATCAGAGACCACCCGTCATTGGCCAGCTCCGGTCAGTGAGAAGCCAGGCCCAGCCACTCTGGAGGACTGAGAACAGCACCTTCGTTTTCTGCTCCCAGGCAGGATGCCAGGAAGAGTAAGAGACCCTGCAAGTGCTATTTTGGGAACTCCTCCCCCATCTAAAAAAAAATACTACCCAAATAATGGACAGTCAGATCTAACCCACCTAAAAGCAACCAAGGAAGTTCCTTAATTCCTTCCTAAGTAAAATCAATAAATAAATAATGATTAAAAATGTCTTCATCAGGTGTACTTTATAGCATTGTCATTGGTCAGGAACTGTGACAGGTTACAGACTATTGTATCACAGAAGGTGTAATGGGTACAAAAACTGTGCAATTTCCCGTTCTATCTAAGGCAGGTTCTCACAATTTCAGGAAGGCAGCTTCAGCCATCAGTGAGTCCAGGGTGGGTGCTGGCTCCCACCCAGTGGCCTCAGCTCAGAAGCTGTCCCAGCAGCCTCTGGCCAAACACCTACCCATGAGGCTCACACAGGGGCCTCCTTATCAGGATCCCACGGATTCCACAGAACACAGTTCCAGGGAATCTTAGTAGGTGGCATGTCTCACACACACACGCACGCACAGGCACGCACATCCCTGCTCAGAAAGGCTGATCAAAATGTGTCTGCACTGCAGAGCTTTCAAACCTTTATTTCATCAACACAACTGTGAAACTTCCAGCAGGACCTAACGTGTGCTAAATTCCCTAAACTTCCTTCTTTTCCTAAAGTATCACACCCTAGGCCTATTGTTCAATAGTCCATCCTCTGGGAGTCCACAAACCCCCTGACCTACAACCTCTAGTCTAGAAACACATTGAACAATGTGACAACCTTCTCCCATTTAGCCTCCATGGCAACGGAAGCAGACCTAGAGATTTTAAAAGCCTTTGAAAATTGATGCTAAGTGCCCCAGAGCTTTCAAGCCCATTGAAATGTTTGTTGGAGATGACCCAAACTGGCATCTACAGTGCAGTGCCCATTACTTGGCTTCACGGCACAGAGCTCCCACATTGACACAGGACGAAAACCCTTCAGTTTTACACAGCGACGACCTCCCTACTTCTGTCCAGCCCTAGACTAGGACCACCCAGATTAAGCTAGGGGCATTCAAAATAAAATAAAATTTTGAAGATCTCAGAAAATAAAGGGGCACAGCTCTCTCCCCTCCCACTATTTGTTCCTTCCCTTACAATTAGGGCTCACCACCAGGCAAGGAGTAGCTCATGCATTGCCTAATCCTGTACACTCTCCCCCTCTCCCCTGCACCCCGCCCCATGTCCCTCCAAGGATCAGTTTGGCACAGCAAGGATTGCTAAGGAGTCAAACTCATCTGTTATTCCCTGCTGACTCCAAACACACGGATTCCCTGACTCATCCTCAGACCGGGTGAGGTCATGGCTTCTGGAACCGAATTTGATATTTAAGACAAAAGACTGTCTTTATGCCTCAGGCAGACAGCTAAACAAAGATCTGAAACTTCTGGGCCTCTAGTAACTTAATGTGGGCACAGTAGTTCCAATAGTGCCTGGTGCCTGGTGCCTCAGTTGCCAATTTCCCCCACCTGTGCAATCAGAAAAGCTATTGTTTAATTTTTCAAATATGGGTGTATTTGTGAACTACCTGTGAAGCTAAAAATGAATAAACTGATAAGAGGGGCCATGCTAAACTACATTATGCTATACAATGGTGGTATAACCCTTAATAAATATAAAGTCACATGTAAGTATTTACTATCTAGCTAAGGTAATAATAGCACCCAAAGATGGACAGGATGTCTCCAAATAAAAGCCATCCCTGTGAAGAAAAGGGGCAGAATTTCTCCCTTCCCTCCCCTCTCCTCTTTCCTCCCCTCTCCTTTTCCCTCCCCTCTCCTCTTCTCTTCCATCTTCCCTTCTCTTCCTTCTTTCTCTCTTTCTTTCTTTCTTTCTCTTTCTTCTTCACAGCAGAATTTTTCCTTCTAGACTGAGATATATATACACGTAGTGTACCATCAATGAGGGAACACAGTTTGCCTGCAATTGGTGGTCTCTTTATACCTGGGTTTCAATCCCACCTGCTTTACTCTCCAGCCCATGGTTTCCCAGGTGATAAGGGCCAGAGCTCTTTCATCTCTAACACCGGAAAATCTTGTATCTAGACAGAAGTAAAAATGTGAACAGATTTAAGGGCCACATGATACATGACAATGTGTTTCATTAAATGCAGCATAAAGTAGCCAGGCCAGCCCAGAGGCTGAGGGTTGGAAGGGCATCTATGCTATTTATTAAAATAAAGGAAACCTCAAGCCTCATCTTGTGATTTAAGAGGAAGTTAATCATCACCAGTTTGCAGTTTAACTTACCATCTTAGCCATAGCTATATTTTAAATACAAACTGTTGATGACAGATGTAAAAAATGGAATTGCTCTTTTCAAAGGAACTGTTAGGCTCCAAAAAATGTTTTGTTGTTGTTGTTGTTTCCAATAAAATCATGCTGCAACACAAATTACAGCACCTTAGCAAAAGAACTGTGAGCTAAAACAACAGAAGGAAGTAGGAGCTCACATATTTGGAGCAATGAACTGAGGTTTGTGCACCACCTATGATTTTCAGATACTATAACATTCGTTAGAATCATTTATTATTCTACGTTCTCATTTTTTTGGCTTGTTTTATGCAAACTAAAATCTGGCAGCTCTGATGGCTGAAGAAAATGGATAAATTTAAAATAAACATATATTACCTACTTTTGCATAATATGAATTTAAATGAAAACAGCCTGAACCAGGATTATTTCTTTCAGAAAAAGCCACCCCTCCCTTTCCAACACCCCACCCTAAAATAGAAAAACACACATACATTACAACCACACATGCATTACTTTCTAAAAAGAGGTAACTTGGGCTCTGTCAAGGCCAATAAACAAATAGATTTCACCCCTGGCCAACAGCTCCAACCGTGCGTCAGGGTAAAATTGAAGAGGTTTTTGGAATTAGTACATAAGCAGACACACCCTGTTTACCCTGAAAGCCTAAAACACAACAACAGCTTCTATACCAGGAGTCTCTGCACCAGAGCAGCCTGGGAAACCTCCACGGACAACTGACCTTCTGTTTTCTTTTACTCCTGAATCCAAATAGTAGCTATTTGAGCTTGAATGGAAAAAAAATTAGGAAATGAGCGGCCTGACTTCCTTTGGACTCTAAAACCAGAGATCATTTTGAAAGGAATGAAAATGGGTTTTAAATGTCCTTAAAATCCAGAGGGAAATGCAGCATCAGCTTATCCCTTGGCATTTAGCCAAGAAGCTGAGCTAGCACTGGAATACACGCTCCCAGCAGGGCAGTGACATAAACATGGCCCGAGCACAAATTCGTGCCTCCAGAGATCATCACAGGAGCACACTGGCATCAGAGGGAATGTGGTCGTCTTCATTAATGGCATGCGCACTCCCCCAGGGTACGGATGAAAACACACACGGTTGTGCATGCGTACATACATACACACCCCACGACTCTCTCTTACCTCCAACATAGGCCTGGCACTATCATGGACAGACAGAATATGTGTCACTTTGTTCTTGCTCAATTGTTCTGCATCTCTGGCATCTGTCATAGAAGAAAGGCGATGGACACTTTAATATTTGCAAATTAATTACTCCTAAAGTCTAGCCAAGAAAAAACACAAAATGACTTGCATATTTCTTTCTTAAAACTTCTTTCTTAAAACTGCAGTAACTGACTGTACCTTTAGGAAATTTAGGGCTGTTGCTTTTATGTACTTTGCCTAAGTTTATTTCTGATTGGTACAGCTTTTGATCTAAAGTGTTAATCTAAAATTTGACATATACTTAGATTAATAAACATTGGGGTCATGATGGCTGCTGTTCAAAGGAAGTGAATTTTGGTCGTCTTGTAGTATAAGCGCAAAGTTTGTAAGTGTACACCCTTAGGTCAGCTTTTTGCATGAAACACATAACAACATAGATGTTTAAAATATTAAAAACCTAGTTACTTTTTAAGGACTAATAATCTTAAAAAACTAAATACAAAAGACCCACTTAATACTGAAAACAAAGGAATCCGCCTGATACTTCTTGACTCTGATGTCAAAAGCAGGGACAGGTCTGGACTCAGACAGGATTGTCTTTTATAACATCTATATTCATTTTGGAGCAAAAGTAAAAAGAGAACATTTTCTGGAAATTCTAAACAGAATTGCCCATCAATTATCAGTTGGCTATTAAATTATCTGCATATGAAACTAAGGAGATATCAAAATTATATTCCCTTCCAATGCTCCTCCTGTAGAAAGAAGGCTGAATGTGGTAATGCTCTAACTGGAACCTTTCTGGCTAATCTACCAAACAGGGTCCAGCAAGAAATGAGGAGGTCATCTCCCTTAAGCACCGGGCCTGGCTTGGCCAGGCTTTTTAAAATGATACAGGGTCAGATGGATTGAAAGCAAATGTTTAATTATCGTGTTTCTGGAGAATACTTAACAACATGGGAAAATGCTTGGGATATAATGTTAAGCAGAAGAAAGAAGTTATGTACCTAACTATAAATACAGTATAAAGTCAATATGTAAAAACACATAGAGACAAACACACATGGGGTGGAGTGGGGAAGAACTGGCATAAAGACAGCACCAATTAAGAGATGGGATTACAAGGGTCTTTTTCCTTTATAGTTTGTGTGTGTGTGCATATATTCTACATGAGTGGTTCTGAAAATCTGACATGTCCATAAACTATCTGGGAGGCTTGTTAGAAAGACAGATTCCGGAGCCGCAACTTAGTTCCAGCTCTACTGTGGGGATGAGAAATCTGCCTTTCTAACAAGCCTTGATGATGGAGCAGAAATCAAGAAACATCGTTCTAAATATTCAGCAATGTCAGGAAAAAAATCCTTAAAAGTAATATTAAAATATTGGTTTTATTTTAAGACTCTCTTCATTGCTCTGACCATCTCGAGTTTTAGGTTCCGATGTGCATAGCAGGTGACTCCATCATGCCCCGGGGCTCGACGCCAGCCCCCGCCCACTCCCACAAGCGGGGTATGGGCAAGGCTGGCCTGGAACCATGCAGGACCTAGAATGGTTGTGGAATCCACAGACAGGCAGCTGCCAAATTCACACCAAAATGTGATTTTCCAGTGGCTACCAGTGTGCATGTTTTAGACAATAGTGAAACAAACTAAAAGCAGGAGCTTTCGAAGCTCACAGACAACTAGAGGAGGCGGGTGAGCAAGCTGGGAGAGGTGGGGCAGCCCGATGGAGCCAGAGGGAGACGCGTCCCCGAGGGTTCTTTGGGATTCCAAACCTGCCCAGCATCTGAATTTTAACAATTAATATTTGTTTAGATATACTTTTAAAAATTTACAACAGCAGTATTGAGATATAATTCACATACCACCCCTTTAAAGTATATCATTCAATGGGTTTTAGTGCATTCACAGAGTTGTGCAAACGTCACCATAATCTAACTTCAGAACATTTTCATCACCCCATAACTACACTGTTGTAACACAGATTAAGATTTTTTAAAAGTAGTTTGGGAATAAAAGTATACATTTATGGATACAGAAGACCACTCAATACCACAAAATAGCTAACTCACTGTTGGACTCCAAAGACAAGGGAAGCCACCCTCCCTGATGCTGCTGCGCCTCCCGCCGCTTCCTACTATATGAGAGCCAATCACCCTTTCCCACAAAGCCCAGGCTCTGTCTGCTTACTTGAGAGTGCATAAGATGCCTAATCCACGTTGCAGGGAAAGCATTCGGGGCCTTTTACTCTTACTGACTTCATACTCTCAATTGTTCTGGATGGCGACCTACAACCACAGGGACTGGCATGATGGGCTGTGGAGACAACGGCTTACTGACGTGCACATACCCAAGCCTGTATGCTTCAAACAAGCTCTACCTGAGTACCCAACCACATGCATCACCTGGAGCATGTTAGAAATGCAGACTCCCAGGGCCACCACAGATCTATTTGATCAGAACGTGCACTTCAATAAAAACCACAGAAGTTGGTGTACTCCCTACACACCAAGCCCTGCAGGGAATGACATTTGCCCTGGTGCTGATGGGCCTCTCCACTGCTGTGGCATGGCAATGCTACTCCTAAACCAAAACACCCCTCATAGCCACCTGCAATCACAAATGCAACAAGTTAGTATTAAAACCAACAGAAAGGCCACAGGTTAGAATTCACATGGAAAAAACATCTAGAGGGACACATGCTGACCTATTAAGCATGGTTATCTCAGGATGTAACGTTACGGCAAGTCTCACTCTCTTTAACATATTTCTATCAGGTTTGATTTTTTTTTTTTTACTGATAAGCCCCTATTACTTTTATAACTTGAAAAAACAAAATAAAAATTTACTGTTCACAAAAATCCAATATAAAAGTGATAAAGAGGAAAATGAAGAGGCAATCCCCTGTTGGTAAACGCAGCTAACTACATTCTTTTCCTCTCTCTGTCAGCATTTCCCCGGCTTCTGGGCTCTTTCCCACTCTAGCTGCCTGCCTCTGTTTACCCCAGAGGCCTCATGTGCCTTCTGAAGAAGCAGAAGCCTCCTGCTCACAGGGTGAACCCTGACACAGAAACGCCCTGGTCCTTCCCTGCAGGTTGGACATTCCATCCCTGGCTCAGAGGAAGGCCCCACGTGGCCCAGGGAAGCCCTTACTGGAGCATCAGGTGGCTTTGCTGGAAGACATTGTCCTCAGAGGGCAAAGTGGCAGCCACATGCTTCCTTAAGAAAGAGAATTAGTGCTCTAGGTCTTATACGGATGCAGAGATGAACCGGGTGGCCAGTCCTAAGGCATGGGACATGCCTGAGTGCCCATGGGAAATAAGCCGGTCTGGTGAAAGTCAAGCAGAACTGCCTTTGAATAAAATTAACCAAAGTATCTTGGAGTAAGCATTAGAACTTGACATCATCAACACGAGCTCTCTATAAAAGTGGATGCTTGGTAGGCATGAAGGCAGTGCCTGCAGGGCCTGCGGACAGTGCAGCGTGGGGAGCCAGGGTAGAAAAGGTCTCTGTCTTAAAGGACCCCCTGCTCTGATCTGCTCTGCACCCCACACCATGTCTGAGTCATTTCCCAAAAACCTTTTGCCTCCCAAATTGAGAATGTGCTGACCAACCAGTGAGGGACTCCCATCCTCACCGGGAAGCAGAATATGTTCTGCTTCCCACTTAGGAACATATTCATGGCATCTGGAGTTATAAATTAACACACATTAGTTGATGGTGCGTTCGAGTTCTAAAGATCCATTTACAACCTGGGCTGGGGACTCAAGTGGGACAGGGCCTGCCTTGACCACACCCTGGCTCTGACGCTTACTGTGCTGACCTCGGGCCAGGTTTCCTGCACCTGACTTTTCTCACCTGTGAAGTGGGAACAATGCTAAGAGGAGCAATCTCTGCAGGCTGCTGTGGGGACTAAATGATGCATAACAGTGCCTGGCTTGTGGCAAATGTGTGGTCTTCACCGTCATCATTACTATTAATATTATCACAACCAGATTAAGTCTCAAGGCTGGGGAATGGGCCTCAATCCATCACCTCTGAATGTTTCCAAGTCCACACTTGTGCCAAAGACACTGGAACCCAGCTCTCCTGCTCTGGATACCCACCCAGCTCTCCCAGGCCAAGCTGACAGCAGACCACCCCAGGCCTGTGCCCGCCAGCTGTGCCTCATGTGAACAACTGGGGACCCCCCCCACCAGGAACATCTGTCTCACTGGCAAAAGCAGAACAGAAGCTCTGAGACCTCAAACATCATCTCTGTGCACATCACCCCCACACGCACAGTGCCTGAGCTTGTTCCCACTCTTCTAGATTTTTGTGGACATCTTCAAACAATGACAGCTTCCTCTAGTAGCTGACATCCACTTTTGCCTGTGCCAAGTTGTGAGGAAGCCATGAACCCCACTCTCTGGCCCGTGGGGGCTCCTCTTTTGGGCATCCGTCCACTCCTGCCTTCCCTCCCAGCATGTGGGCACAGTGAGCTGCTGGATGCTGGTGGCTCAACCAAGAGGCTCTCAGAGCATCAAAGACAGGCTCCAGAGATGGGTTTGTTTGTGTTTTTTTCTAGGTGGAAAAATCACCAGGTGTTAGAAAATTGTGACTCATTGCAAAGTTAAAGGAAAAGAAAACGAAGTTTCGGAGTGACATGTGAGGAATCCCAGTGGCAAGAAGGAGGGAAAAGCAGGAAGTAAGGGAGGGAGGAAGGTGGAGAGGAAGGAAGGAGGGGAGAAAGGCAAAGGAAGGGAGGCACTAGAAGGGAGGGGAAGAAGGAGGTGGGAAAGGAGAAGGGAGTGACTGTTCATGTTTCCTTATAAGGTTCTACATTGGTTGTTATGTTACAAAGGACATGTATTATTTGCAATTTTAAAAGAGTAGGGTATGACTAAAGGCTAAAGCACAGAGGACAGCTGGATCCACCTTTGAGGAGAAAGAAAGGGCCACGTTCTGTTAGGCATCCACCCTGGCTAGCTAACTCCTCCCAGCTGCCCACGGCAGACCTGGCAAGGTGTCAGTGTTTCATAAGCATTTGTGTGGTGCGCACAACAGCCCACAGTAAGTGCGTGGGTCCCAGGTCACAGACGGGGAGGGCACCAGGTACGGGCCCTGAGCTAACTGACTGCGTCACTGCACTTTCTGCCTCAGCCCCACCACAGCCCCTGAGACTGACATCACCATCGTCACTCTTCATGCCCAGGTGTGTTACTCCTCTGAGGACACACACCGGCTCATGGCCAGTGGGGTATCTGGGATTCCAAGACAGGCCAGCTGACAGCTTCTTGGCACTCTCCAGGCCCCTTCCTGTTCTGTACCTGTCCCTAGACTCTGAACACCTAAATACAAAGACCCTTGTGCACATCCAACTCCGAGCACATGTGTACCATTGAAAAGCTTAGGGAATGAATGAGTTAATTCACAGCACTACAGAGAAACAACACTGCCTCTCCTTCCAACTTCTTGCCAATGCACTGCACTCTCACTCCTGTGTTAGATAAGTCTTGAATCTAGGCAGTGTTTAATAAAATGTGTGGTGAATTAATGAGTGAATAAAACATATCACACACTAATATCAGAATAACTGTAGGCAATGACAAAACATGAACTGTCTGAACAAGGAGAGGTGGTAGGCTGCTCAGAATACTCTAATAAGTGCAACCACAGAGCAAGAATCAAAGCAACTGTGAGGGGTTCCCACCTCACCGAATAGTTAGAAGATATAGAGATTTTGCTATAAAAAGTGTTTTAAGCATTTCCTTAAAACTGTGCATACATGTCCTTCTACAACAAGGTAACATTTCATGACTAAGGCTAAAACTCTCATATAAGGCTGGCAGAAGTATTGAATTTGGTTGATATTTATTAAAATTTTTAATTTGCAAACCTTTCACCTAGCAATTCTACTTCCAAGAACTTATCCTAAACTCTGCTCTCAAAGACACCTCCTCTCCCCAGGAAAGCAGTTAATAATAACTTACTAAGTAACTCTATAAAGATACTTGCTCAGTTAATGTATCCCAGCCTACCACCAAAAAAGGCTTGCCACTTTTCCAGAATACAAAGCTTACTAATTTAGGAACTCTAGTATTATTTTTAACATGTTCTACTGGCAACCAGCAGCTGTCAGCTCCCTGCACTCAATTCTCTTTGAGGCCAATTAGAGGCACTAGGAGCCTACAGAGGGGAAGAAAGGAAAATAAACTTATGAAGAGAAGTAATAAAGATTATCTGCACAATCAATTTAAGCAACATCCGAAAAACCAACAGGAGTGTTTTCTGAGGATGCCCATGTTCTGGCTTGCTGGGGGAGGGAGGAGCATTAGGTGCCTATGACACAGTTTAGTTTGACCAACCCAACACAGGTGAGGACTTGTGGCAAGTTTCCTGGGACATTTCCATCCTACTAAGTGCACCTCATCTCCGTGTGAAGGAGCCACTGTTTTCACTTACACAAACTCAGAACCTCACAGGGCAGAAGGCCTAGGCACCCCCACCCCCTGGAAAATGACAAGGCTGGTAACCACCTTGTGCTTTGCTAAAATGAAGAGACAACAACTGACAACAAATCAATAAATTTTGAATAAGCATCAGGGAAATACGTGAGAGGAGAAGACAACACAAGATGAGAATAATCTGCCAAAGATGAAATTGTTTCCCAGGTGATTTAAAAAAAATAGTCTTCTGAAATTTATTAACAAAAACTAGAAAATGAAAGGGGCAAAAAGATTATAAATAAGTTATTAACACATGGCTGCTAAATGTGCCTGTTGTCCAGCGTCTTTTGATCATAATGTCCCCACAGGCCTGAAGAGTTCACAGGAGGACCCAAGGCCAAGCTGGAGTCTGCATGGCCTCACACTGTTGGGCCAGCCCTGGGTCAAGGGGTCGGGCACCCAGAATGAGGGCCCAGCAAGGGGCCTGGGCACAAGTGGTGGCTGCTTCTAGAACAGACTATGTGCAGACTGAGTCTACACTTTGCTTGCCAATCACACCTGAGAAGTCTAAAGCTTATCTTTTAAAAAGTGAATGCACCTTGGGTAGAAACAACCCAAATGTCCACGGACAGATGAATGGAAAAAAATACGGTAAATCCACACAATGGAATATTATTTGGCCTTGAAAAGGAAGAAAATTCTGACACATGCTACATGTATGAACCTGAAAGGCACTGTGCTCAGTGAAATAAGCCAATCTCAAAAGGACAGTAGGAGTCCACTCAGGAGAGGCACCTAGAGCAGTTGAACTCATAGAGACACAAAGTCAAGTGGCTGCCAGGGGCTGGGGAGGGGGATGGGGAGTAAGTGTCTAAGGGGACAGAGTCTCAGTTTGGGAAGATGAGAAAGTTCTGGAGACAGATGGTACTGACGACTGCACAGCAATGCTAATTACTTAATGCCACTGACTCCTACACTGAAAAATGGTTAAGATATTAAATTTTATGTTATGTGTATTTTACCACAATATAAAAAAGAGAGAACTCACCTTTAAAGTTGCCAATATACAGGCCGGGCAGGATCTAAGGGAGAGACACAGAGCATCATCGAAGGGAGGACAGCATTTGGCGGGGGTGAGCATGAGGGCTCCCACGTGCGGTCTGTACCCCACAGTTCATCCCATCCACAACCACTTCCTGGCACGTCCCAGACAGAGGGCAGGGGAGCTTGGCATCCCTGTCCAGGCTTGCACTGCCCACGTCCACTAGGAAGGTCACCCACATGGCCTACAGATGCAGCATGTGGGCGCCCATCAGCTCGTGGAATTCGGGACCTGATCCCGCTGTGTCTTCCCTGGCTTCAGGCCCTTTGGTGCTCAAGGGTGCCCCGGAGTCCAGTCCACCACCCCTCTAGCCTCCCCTCATATGGTCTAACAGCCGTGTTCCGAACACGCTATGCCCACTGCCCAGCAGCTATGCTCCCAGTCCCGACCCTTTGGTCTGGCTCTGACTCATGCCTTGGGGAGGCCTGTCCTGGGCCCTGAGTTTGGGGTCAGCCCTGGCTCAGCACCCACAGCCCTCCTGTCCCCTGTGCAGTGACGCTGTCACGGGGTCATGACCAGGCAAGGCCTGTCCCTCTGCTGGACTGGAAAGCTCCTTGGGCACAAACATATCCTGTCACTGGCACAGAAGCCCAGCTCCAGGACCATGACGACATGCAGTAAAGAGCTGCTACATGAGTCAATCAGCCATCTAAACATACGCAAAGTATTGAGAACACATTTATACCAAAATGTCTACTTCTTCTAAAGCAGTGGCTATCAAAATCAGACTACCCATCAGAACCCCAGAATCTGTTAGAAATACAGATTTCTGGCGAGCACCCCTGCACCTTCTGTGGAATGACTCAGCAGATCAAAGAACCGGGCACAGTATCTTTATGAGCACACCAGGATCTGCAGACTGCAAAACCCACCCTTGTCCTGCCAGTGCTTGCACGGACACTCTGAAATCCAAACACGGACACTGTGCTGCTCATAAAACACATTCGCTGTGTTTACCCGCTATGTTTTCCAAGCGCATACAGCAGGTAGGTTTTGGTGACACTTCACAACAGATACCCGATGTCCTGGCCATGTCCTTCTTTCAGTGCCATCCCCACCCTCTCAGCTCCCTTATCTTTGTCCACGCTCAACTGAGTGGAAAGAAGCCCGTAGTAACGTCCCTCACAAGGACTGATTTTTTCAAGCATCTCCCGGACCACCGGCTGCCTTGCTAAAGACTGGCGGCTGTGTCCAGTCCCTGCAGGGCTCTACTGTGGCCTGTCAGGGCAGCAGTACTAGGCCCAGGGATAGTCTCCGTGTGGAAGGACACAAAAGCCCACAGGCCATACCATGTACGGACCAAACTGGGACACTCTGAGAATGAAAAGAGGCACTGTCAACTACTCCAGGACAACAGGCAAGTCCCAGGAGTGACTGCGCACAGGGCCGTGCCATCACTTTGGCTGACCCAATACCCAGGAGTGCAAAGTTAGCTTGGAGAGTGCCCTACGGGACCATGAGGTCAGTTATGTCCGTGGCTGAAGCCACAGACAGCAACAGGTGGGTTAGCTCTGTAACCAGGAACACAAGAGACACTATCTCAGAGGAAAACACCATGCCTCCTGCCAAGGAGCTAGAACACTTGACAGATCTTTCTTGAAATACACTCAGCCTTCAGGATTCTCCTGGGAGGAAGGGTGTGGGGCAGCTACTTCACCATTCCTGTTTTACATGAGAACAGTGCGGGTTCATCTTGGAGACGGAGCAAATGGATGTTCTCCAGCAGCTCTTGCTGGACAGAGTCTTTGCCAGGCTTCGGGGGTTGTCCTGTCTTCATCAGGACGTGGCATTGGATACTAAAGGGCATAATCATCAAAGGCTCTTCTGGCTGGCAGTGACAAGGACACCCTCCTTGGCCACACTGAGGCTCTTTGGAGTCCTTTTCTCATCAAGGCCTTGTCCTTGGCCTACAGAGTACAATGTGAGCAGAGTCCTGTGAAGCCAGTTTACCAAGGATCCCCAACCCCTGATACCCACCAAGCCCCTCCTCCCCACCCTTGATATCTCACCAGGTCTCCCTGGCCCTTGCCCACTCACTCCCTTACCCTGCCTGTTGCCTTCTAGCCCCCACTTGCCCCTGCTGTGCTGGGAGTCAAAGCCATTCTCTCCCCTGTGGCAACAGCCTTGAATAAAATCTCTGTCATTTTAAACAAGTGTCAGCATAATTTTTCTTTTACAGCAGAGCTGCAAATGGCTCCATATCTCTACAGTTGACAGTGACAATGGACGACAGTATGAGCATGCTTGTTTGCCCAAAGTCACAGCATGTTTCACAGTGGCCAGGCAGTCAGCATTTGCCGGGTTCCTGTCAGATGTGGGCACCGTGCCGGGCACTCAGGGTACACGTGTGGCTGAGCCAGACAGGGCCCTGCACTCACAGAGCTCCTCAGATAGGGAAGGTGGAGGTGACCTGTCCACTCTGGGGCCACAGAGGACTTCCAAGGGACACTGACACTCAGGGGACCTGCAGTCCAAGAGAACTGGGGCCAGGAGAGAGGAAGGGACAGGCAGGGGAACAGTGGAACAGTGAGGAAAGGGGGAAAGGGCCCAGTCTCCACTGGGAGGGCACTCCAGGTAGCAGAGAGGAGGCAAGAGGACAGTGGGAGGAGTTGGTCCCACACGTGACGCTGCAGCCACTGGGCGTTTTCAGGATTCTAGGTCACATGCTATGAAACAAAATTATGCAGACATGTCTAAGCTGAGTGAGGCTGTGAGAAAGAAGGTCTTATGTGTTTTACTTACTCTATGTTGAAAATGACATGAAAAAAGAAAGGAAGGGTAAAGCAGAGTGCGCAGTACACTGGGGTGGGTCTAGGAGGACACCTGCATTCCTATGTGAGCTTTTCTGTATGGTTTGAAAGCTCCAATTGTGAGCATGCGTCCCTTCAGGTTACCTTTTTTCTCATGAGGGATGATTTAGGCAAAAGATTATGGCCTGTTTTTGCTTTTCTTCTTTGTATTTCTACTACCTTCTCTACTAAACATAAACTATGAAATAATACATACTATATTATTTTTAAAATAAAATAAAATGAGGGCATGAGAGTAGACCATCTCTGTGCTCTAATGTTCCAGAACCATGATTTTATGACATCTAAAATCATCCTTTGCAATTCAGCTCCAGTCCTGCCTTCAGCACCCTGAGGGACTATCTAAAACAGATCACTATCTTCCCACCCCCACCGTCAATTCCTCCTGTCCCCTTATGGTGCCACCTTCTCCCAGTCACCCAGGGTGAAAGACCTGGAGCCCCTGCCACCACGGCACCTCCCTCCCCCCAGAGGGTTGGCAGGCCTCTCACCTCCCTCCTTGGCCTGTGCAGAACCTCAGTTCACATGTGGGTCACTGCAGTAGCTTTATTTCTCTGTCCCATCAAATTAATTTTCTAAGTCATATTCTTACTGAGTCATTTCCTAGATCAAAATGCTCACTGGCAACCCCCTACCTAAGAAAATGCAAGCCAAACATTTCGATTAAACATTCCGCATTGCTTCCATAGGACAATTCCCACCTATTTCCAACAGATTTGCTCCCCTTCTCCCCAACCTCCTCTAACTAATCCCTGTTCTCCCAATACCCCTTCTGGGTCCTGCCTGGCAGTATCACCTTTCTTTGTTCCCAGTGTTTTTTCTTTCTTTTTGGGCTTAAAAATATTAGAGATCTAGATTTTATCAGATCTATAAACAAAACAATTTTAAAAAGCAGTCATAATATAAAATAGCAGCTCCCAATAACTTCTTCAAGTTTTATCTTCTTTAGAAGTTGACTCAATTCAGTTTGCCTCATTCTTGGAAGCCTCATCAAAATTCTCCACAAGATCTAGAACTTCATCATCATCATCCTCTCCAGTAGCAAGTCGTGCTTTTCCATCCACAGATTGTTTGGGCAGAGCTTCAGCCAGTCTCCTTAAACTAGTCAGACTGTCTGCACCAAGCTGGTTTAAGATGCTGGGTAGCATTTCTGTCAGCTGCTTTGTCTCAGCATGGCCCGTAATGGTGAAAGTGTTTGCTGCCAGAG
>CAUYRT010059192.1:0-10110 GCA_963574885.1 Lepilemur ruficaudatus
TTGGATTCATTGCCGCCTCAACTTTCCTTCTCTTTCCTCCTTTCAAGGAAACTTGAAAATTATTTTGTTTGCTTTAAATATTTTTTTTTTTTTTTGAGACAGAGTCTCACTCTCTTGCCCGGGCTAGAGTGAGTTCCATGGCGTCAGCCTAGCTCACAGCAACCTCAAACTCCTGGGCTCAAGCGATCCTCCTGCCTCAGCCTCCTGAATAGCTGGGACTACAGGCATGCGCCACCATGCCTGGCTAATATTTTCTATATATTTTTAGTTGGCCAATTAATTTCTTTCTACTTTTAGTAGAGACGGGGTCTCTACTTGCTCAGGCTGGTTTCAAACTCCTGACCTTGAGTGATCCTCCCGCCTCGGCCTCCCAGAGTGCTAGGATTACAGGAGTGAGCCACCACGCCCAGCCTGCTTTAAATATTTTTTACAGAGAAAAAAGTATTAATACCTGTATAAAATAAAGCTCTTCTTTTTTCTTTTCTTTTCTTTCCCCTCCCTCCCTCCCTCTGATTCTCCCTTCCTCCTTGCCTTCCTTCCCCCTTATTGCCCTGGAAAACTTTTTCTTTTAAGCAGATTATTTCAACCTATTCTAAAAATAATTGTGTCAAAAGAGCTTGGCCTTTTCTGTTTCAAAAATTATTTTCAACTGGCAAAGAAAATACATAAATTTTGGTATTTTAAAAACATCTTTACAAATTATACAAAGCAAAATGGAACACAAATCTGCACCCTCTAAATCTCACTTCTGCCCTCAGAGGGAAACAAGAAAACCTTTTTTAGATGAAGTTATAGATAGATAATCTGTATTTTTTTATATATTAACAAAAGACATGTTATACATATTTTACACTACATTTACGATGCTAGACACTGCTCTAAGTGCTTAAACTCATGAAAACTCAGTTAGTATTCACAACTCTTAAGAATTTGTTCTATTATTGTCCCACATCTTTTTTTTTAGTAGATAAGAAAATATTTACAAAAAGATAACTTGTCAAGGTCACACAAGGCAGAAGAAGACAGAGCATAGATTAGAACTCCTGGATGCCTGGTTCTAAAGTTAAGCCTTAACTACCACTCGTTTTTAACACATAGAAGTACAGAAACACGTATGTGTGCCCACACATATGCACATACATAAATGTGTATGCACATACATAAATGTTTCATACAACATATAAAAAGTCTGTCATATGTCCTTGCAGGTCTTTACAAGGAAAAGAAAAACAATCTGCTAAAACCAGATGGAACACTGTATTCCACAGTTCTGTGAAAAAATTAAAACAAACAGATGGAACAGCCTGAGACCAGGGCTACAAAGCATCTTAGAAACAGGCATAAAAAATATTCCTTGGCTAAAAACTAGATCATTGATGAATTAGTAACAGTTTCAGTGGAGAATAAGAGTGAAAACCAGATTGCTTCTGAACTTGTCTTGCAGGGAAGAAAACTGAAAATTCTTACCTACTGGGTACAGTGAACAGTATTCTGGTTATGGGTGGCACACCAAAAGCCCTGACTTAAGCATTATACAAGATATCCATGTAATGAAAACACTGGTACCTTCTTAATATTTTTTAATTTTTTAAAAACATTTTTAATTTATTTTTTGCCTGTTGTACCTGCAAGTACCCTCTTAATATTTTGAAATAAAAAAAAATAAAAGATAAAAAAAGAAAATTCTTAAAAGTAATTGATCCAGAAGAATTAAATGCAAAACAAACCTTTAAGGTTAATTTGCATCTAGCAGGTAGGCTGGCCCCAACCTGTTAAATTATACTGTACCTTACCCAGCGTGGTTAGCCTTTCAGCATTGAGTGCCATATTGATGGGGTTCCTATCTTAAGTTATTTATTTATTTATTTAGAGACAGAATCTCACTCTGTTGCCCAGGCTAGAGTGAGTGCCGTGGCGTCAGCCTAGCTCACAGCAACCTCCCACTCCTGGGCTCAAGCGATCCGCCCGCCTCAGCCTCCCAGAGTGCTAGGATTACAGGCGTGAGCCACCGCGCCCGGCCCATCTTTTCTACTTCTTGCACCTCCTCACTTCTCTTTAGTGTTCCCCAAACGACCTCCTTCAGTCTCTTGTATTAAGTTCTTGCTTTAGACTTAAGAGGTTTCTCCTTGGCTCTTCCGTCAGCTTTGAAGACTTTTACGCTCGATTTTGTCCAACTAATTCAACTTCATCCCTCAAATTCTGCCTTAGAAGTCACTTGACCAGGAAAGACCTTGGTGAACCTGTGTTGGTGGTCTGGGGCATAATCCCACAGGGTGGGACAGACCCACCCACTCACCCCACTGAGATGCAAATACATGCAAAGAGGTGTTCCTTCTTTCCCAGCAACGGTAGCCAACCCTCATCTCCACGTTGCAACTCCAAGTTAAGTGAAGCAGTTTGCTGCATTGTTCTCCAATCCCTTACCCTCTGGAAGGAGGACGGTATGGTAGTGAAGATTTAAAGCCAACTTGCAACCTCATTTTGACTCTCAAGCTGCTCATAGAAATAAATAATACTAAGAATCTGAAAAGGTAGCCACCGGTAATTAAATGTCAGTTGAAGCCTGCCCTTGACACACTCCACTTTACTAAGGGTCATTGAGCATGTGCAGGCTCTTTCCCCGCCCACTTCCGGTGGAACCGCCAACCACTGCGCACGCTGAGTCTGACGCACAAAGCTGCGCACTCTGGCTGGTGCTGGGCTCTGTCCTGCGCCCCGGGTGTGGTGCTGGGTTCTGTCCTGTGTCCCGCTGAGCTCTGTGGGTCCCGCACGCCCTCGGGCCTGAGCCGTAGATCCACCTACACCCGGTAAGCTGAGAGAGGGCAGAAGGAAAGGCCCGGGAGGACGTGGCGGGAGAATTAACTGGACAGGGGCTTCGCAAACATTTGCTATTCTCAAACCTCAGGGTCGTGGCTTGTCCACGACTAGATCGCCTTGGTCTCTGGCAAAGCTCTTGTAAAAAATTCAGATTCCTGGTCCCAGATTTGTAGAGTTAGAATAAGAGTAGTGGGCCTGCTTTAATTAATTTTTCAAGAATATTTTGATCTGAATTAAAATTGTCAAGTGGTCACGTTATCTTCAAAGAATTAGTATATGTGTTTGGGGGCGGGGACGGAGAGTTAAGGGAGTGAAGTTGGTAGCCGCCATTTGAGTGCTCTCCACCCTGCGTCGTCTGCACCTCCCTGTTTAAACATCCTGAGGCCAGGCGTGGTTGCTCACGCCTGTAATCCTAGCACTCAGGGAGGCCAAGGCGGGCGGATCGTTTGAGCTCAGGAGTTGTTCGAGACCAGCCTGAGCAAGAGCGAGACCCCGTCTTAAAAAAAAAAAAGTAATAAACATCCTTTAATCTTCACAGGGGTCTTACAGGTAGGAATTAGCATTTAAACTTTATAGATGAGGTGGTCTATGACATGTTAAGCATCCGCTATGACAATGGTTGAAACAGCTGGGAATCTATCACAGGTTTTATTCATCAAACAAGCTAGAGTCGCACTCTCACCAAGAAGCTTACAGTCTAGTGGAGGATTTGGACACATATTCATAACATTGCAAAAATCAAGTTGTAAAACTAGATAACAACTATAATATGTGATATGATAGGGAGCTAGACTAGAACTGGATGTTAATGGATCTTTTTAGGTTTGTTTTCCTTAAAGTAGTACTTCACAAAGTGTGGTCCCCAAGCCAACAACATCACCTGGAAACTTACTAGAAATAAAACAGACATACTGAATCAGAAATTGAGATATGTATGGCCCCAGCAATTTTTTGTTGTTGTTTTTTGGGGGGAGGCGGGGTTAATTTTTTTATTTCAGCATATTACAGGGGTACAAATGTTTAGGTTAGGTATGTGGCCCTTGCCCCACCCGAGTCAGGGCTTCAAGCGTGTCCATCCCCCAGAGGGTGCGCACCGCACCTAGTAGGTGTGTATGTACCCATCGCCTCCTCCCCCCTCCCATCTGCATGGCACCCGGTGGATGTTATTACTATATGTGCATTTAAGTGTTGATCAGTTAATACCAATTTGATGGTGAGTACATGTGGTGCTTGTTGTTCCATTCTTGGGATACTTCACTTAGTAGAATGGGTTCTAGCTCTATCCAGGATAATACAAGAGGTGCTATATCACCGTTGTTTTTTGTGGCTGAGTAGAACTCCATGGTATACATATACCACATTTTATTAATCCACTGATGTATTGATGGGCACTTGGGTTGTTTCTACATCTTTGCAATTGTAAATTATGCTGCTATAAACATTCTAGTGCAGAGGTCTTTTTTAAAGAATGTCTTTTGTTCTTTTGGGTAGATGCCCAGTAATGGAATTGCTGGATCAAATGGTAGTTCTACTTGTATCTCTTTGAGGTATCTCCTTATTGCTTTCCACAGAGGTTGTACTAGTTTGCAGTCCCAGACTTAAGACTAAAGTAACACAACAATGAAATGCAATGTGTGATCCCGGACTGGGTCTGAGATCTTAAAATTTAAAAATGAACTAAAAGAATTTTTTGGGGGACAAATGAGAATTTTAGTATGTGCTGTGTGTCATAAAACATTATGTCAGCATTAAATTAGGTACAACAAAATTATAGGCAAGCTGGCTCTGGGGACGCACGCGGCCGAGCCCCAGGCCTGCAGCTGCCACCACCGGTGGGCAAGTGCTTCCCGCCACCCTCTGGGGCGGCCCCAGCCCAAGCCCAGTATGAGCAGAGACAGGACCCAGCCCGCTGCTGAGCCGCCAATCACTTCCCGCGATCGCCGCCTGGCGGGCCTCGGCAGCCACCCAAGCCCGCCTCTGGCCGACATGCCATGACCCTCCGCCATCTTCCTCATGAGGGACGGGCTGCCCTCGGTGACAGCCCGTGGTCACCGCCCCCGCATCCCGGTATAGGTAACGGTGCCACTTTTCCCCTCTGGGACAGCCTGTCAACTGGACTGTCCCCACCTCCCAAAGATCTGTCACACATGGGTAGACACTTTGGGGAACGACCCTCCAGAGCGCCATTTAGTCCCCACGCCCACGTTCTGACCCTGGAGATTTCTCCTGGAACATACAGGTATTCCTCTCCTATAATCCCAGCTATTTGGGAGACTGAGGCTGGAGGATCCTTGAGCCCAGGAATTTGAGATTGCAGTGAGCTATAATGATGCCACTGTACCCTATCCAGGGTGACAGAGCAAGACCTTGTCTCAAAAAAAAAAAAAAAAAAAAAACACAGAAATAGATGCATAGAGCAAGATGGGGAAGGGGGGCAGGAAGCGTCCATGCCTTTGCTGGGCACACCACACCCTCCAGGAGCCTCCATGTGCTCAGCTATCTGGAGGCTTTCTGAACCCAATCCTTGTGGGTTTTATGGACAACTGTGTGTAAATGTGACTGGCCTTCAGGATATGGGGGAGGGGACCCTCTCTGCAAGGAGGATCTTATGACTCACAAACAGAAAGTGGGGGGATTAGAGTCCTGCCTTGTGGCAGGTGAAAGGAGAGAAGGAAAAGGTCGGAGAGTTGCTGTTTCCTGAGGCCTGCCACAATCAACATTTTGACAAAAGGCTGTAACAAGGGCTATGGGAGTTATGATCCAGGAACCGTGGACAAAAACCAATATATATGTCATAATACCACACCGATGTTCATTGCATATCCTTCCAACTTTCTTTCTTTTCTTTTCTCTTTCTTTCTTTCCTTCTTCCTCTCCTCTCCTTTCTTTCTTTTTCTTTCTTTCTCTCTTTCTTTCCTTTCTTTCTCTTTCTCTCTTTTTTTTTTGAGAAATGGGGTCTCACTGTGTTGCCCAGGCTGGATTCAAAATCCTGGGCTCCAGGGATCCTCCCACCTCAGCCTCTCAAGTAGCTGGGATTACAGGTGCACATCATTGTGCCTGGCATAACTTTTCTGTAGGTATGAAATTTTCAAAATAAAAAGTGAGGGAGAAACATATGCCCAATTTTAAGCAAATCAAATTCCATCAAGCTTGCAAGCCACCTAACCATCAATACAATACAATACAATTCTTTCCCCCTCTCCCCTCTACTACCAGACACTTTCTCAACTCTTCTTCCTCTCCCCTTCCTTACAACCCAGTAACAGTGAGAGTAATAGTATGGGCATGGTTTTGTCATGTGACGTTGGCTTGTCTTGGTGACCTAGGAATTTCTTTTACTACACAAGATTTTCTCTTCATACTAGCAAAACAAGAAAAAACGCAGTAGTCCTAGAAAGTCTCCATTTATAAATTACTGCCAAACTCAAGGCTTGACCCAGTGTCTTGGGCCTACATAAGCAAAAGCTATCATAGCAACATGCTACAGGAGTTTCACAATGTAGGGACTAACAGATTAAGAGGATCCTAGGTTTGAATCTTGGCTCAGCTATTTACTGTGTATCTTTAGGAAAATTCATGTATCTTTTTAAAAATATCATTTCTTTGACCTGTAAAATAGGAATTATAATAACCTTTTTTTTGTTATAATAATATCATGTAAATGGTACCTAATATGTGCCCATTGTTCTTGCCCAGAGGAGCTTTCTGTTTGATTTATTGGAATTTGAATCCAAATATGGATCCACACATTGCATTTGCTTAGAAGTTCTTCCAAATCTTTCTCCTTTTTTGTTTTTTCTTTTTCTTTTTCTTTTTTTGAGACAGAGTCTTACCCAGGCTAGAGTGCAGTGGTGGCATCACAGCTCACTGCAACCTCAAACTCCTGGGCTCAAGCAATCCTTCTGCCTCAGCGTCCTAAGTAGCTGGGATTACAGGTGCATGCCACCACACCCAGCTAATTTTTTGTGTTTTGTGTAGAGATTAGGTCTTGAACTCGTGGCTCAAGCAATCCTCCCACCTTGGCCTTCCAAAGTACTAAGATTACAGGTGTGAGCCAGCACACCCCACCTTCCAAATCATTTTCAATCTAGAATAGTATCTCCTGCCTCTCTTTGTCCTGTAGACTATCTTAAGTTCTTGATTTGCCCACTGCTTTGGTTATAGTTTAAATTGTCCCATGAGCCTTCATTTTTTAAAGTTATTAAATCTTTCCCCTCATTAAAATCTGTCAGTAACTCTCCTGTAAGGCAGGACAAAGTTTCTCATCCTTAGCCTACCATTCAGAGCCCTTCATATTTCATTATCTTCATCTTCACCTGACTATGGTCCTCTACCTTTTAAATTTCTTTCTTTCTTTTTCACATTTATTTATTTATGACAAATATATCTTTTATCTATACCCTATATTTTTAAAAAGCATAGGTTTCCAGCCATTATATCTACAGTAAATATATATGTATGTATTTTATATACATATATATAAGCATAGGTGTCATGCTCTTCTTCCTCTGCACAAAACACTGCCTGCTTAGATTACTCTATCCTTACTTCTTTGGGGGGGGGGGCTAAATTTTGCTTCTTTTGGAAGCCCAAGAGAAATGTTCTCTAGGATGATTTATTATGTGTCTGGCACTTTGCTAGGGATCTTCCATACAGTCAGATTCAATTAAGCCATCCGAACAACCCCATAAGTTGTGAGCTACTAATATTATCCTCACTTAGAGGTGTAAAAGCTGAATCTCCAAGAATTCGGAACAGACTTATCCAACATTTCATTAACTGTCATGATCACTGGCATGATATTTAATCACTAACCTGTACTGCCCCTTCTTCATACCCCTATGGCATCCTATGCATGCCTCTTATTTATATCAAAGCACCTTACATTTTTTATACTTGAATATTCACATGTGTTTATATTTGATAACATATCCCTAAAATTTTAAAGGGCAAAAATGGGATTATGGATTCCAACATTATAAAGTAAACACAGATAAAACAAGGCCGAGCACAGTGGCTCACCCCTATAATCCTAGCACTTCAAGAGGCTGAGGAAGAGCATCCCTTGGGGTCAGGAATTTGAGGCCAGCCTGAGCAACACTGTGAGACCTTATCTCTACAAAAAAAAGAAAAATTAGCCAGACAAGGTGGCGGGCACCTGTAATCCCAGCTACCTGAGAGGCTGAGTCAGGAGGATTACGTGAGCCTAGGAGTTTTTTTGTTTTGTTTTTTTTTTTCTGAGACAGAGTCTCGCTCTGTTGCCCAGGCTAGAGTGAGTGCTGTGGTGTCAGCCTAGCTCACAGCAACCTCAAACTCCTGGGCTCAAGCAATCCTTCTGCCTCAGCCTCCCAAGTAGCTGGGACTACAGGCATGGCCACCATGCCCCGCTAATTTTGTCTATATGTTTTTAGTTGTCCAATTAGTTTCTTTCTATTTTTAGTAGAGACAGGGTCTCACTCTTGCTTAGGCTGGTTTCGAACTCCTGACCTTGAGCAATCCTCCCGCCTCGGCCTCCCAGAGTGCTAGGATTACAGGCGTGAGCCACCGCGCCCGGCCGAGTCTAGGAGTTTAAGGGCACAGTGAGCCAATGAGCTATGACCATGTCACTGCACTCCAGCCTGGGCAATAGAGCCAGATCCTGTCTCAAAAACAAACAAACAAAACAATAAAACAGATAAAAAGCAAATTGAGAGCTAGCAATACCTGACAGAACTGAGTTTCATCCACCTCTGCTACTTTAGTTATATTACTTGGCCAAATTAATTTATCTTAGTTTCAGCTTTCTTTTCAGAAAGTAAGAAATAATACTATCTCATATTATAAACATAAATGAATGATGTAAAGCACGTGGCACAATCCCTGGCATTTAACACATATACAATAAAAAATATAAAACTATCTCAAAATCTCAAGAACTCATACAAATTTAGCTGAATATGTATACTATTAATATACTATGTTATACTTTATTATATATTACACATGTATATCTACTTACATATCAAACACTGATACTTAATCTGAAAGCTGCCGTGTCTCAAATAGTTGCTAAATACTCAATGACTAGTAAAGGCATTAACTTCTAACAGGCTCACCGTAATGGTACTTCATGAAGTTTTCCAACACTAATTTTGTAAAAGTTTCAGAATTTTAAAATACACCTTTAAGTTTATACTAACCAGAGTATATTGTCCTTTCCAAACTGCTCCCCCTACCTGCCCACAATACATGTGGCTATGGTGGCTACTGATGACTTCCAGTCCTTGTTTAATACTTTTCAGCAGTCTAAGAAAGATAGGAAGTGCAAGGTACTAGAGCAGGAATGAGGAACCTTGTATTAAAAGAATTTATTCTGTAAAATTTGGATTAAATCCAAAGGCTGCACTTAAGGATCTAGAAGGCCGCAGGTTCCCCAGCCCTGGACTAGGGGAATAGGGGTGAGGTTGCATAGGGTGGTCAGAGATTAGAAAAATTGAAACTGAGAAAGTTTTAAGTCTTGCTCAGTGTCACACAGCTAGTAAAGTGGAGAGCATAATTGGGAAAATTATAAAATTGGAAGAAAAAATATGTACAAAAAAAGGACTCTAGCACAGTGCAAGGGACGTAACAGGTACTCACTCCAGGTATCACTGGGTCCGTACCCCCCGCCCCGTCACCCACTTTTCCCAAGCACACACAAATCAGTGTTCTTTACTTGCCTCTCTAGCCTCTTGAGCGATGATTTAAAATTAAAAATCAATCTTCTCTACTTTTCAGAATCAGTCCATAAAAGCTCTGTAGGCATGTCACCACCCTAGTTCAAGCTCCCCACATCCCTCTTCTGGATACGCAATAGTGTCTCCAATCAATCTCCTAACTCCGTAGCTAAAATGCTCTTTTCAAATACAAATACAATCCTTTTATCTTCCAACTTAAAACACTCTTTTATTACTTTAAGGAAGCAGTTCTCAAACCATAATCACCTGGAGATCTTGGTAAAAGTTTGCTGGGGCCACAGGTGGGGGGCGGGGGGGGGGTGGCTCACGCCTGTAATCCTAGCACTCTGGGAGTCTGAGGAGGGCGGATCGCTCAAGGTCAGGAGTTCAAAACCAGCCTGAGCAAGAGCGAGACCCCGCCCGTGTCTACTAAAAAATATAAATAAATTAATTGGCCAACTAAAGATATATATAGAAAAAATTGGCCAGTCATGGTGGCGCATGCCTGTAGTCCCAGCTACTTGGGAGGCTGAGGCAGAAGGATTGCTTGAGCCCAGAAGTTTGAGGTTGCTGTGAGCTAGGCTGACGCCACGGCACT
>CAUYRT010059195.1:0-11311 GCA_963574885.1 Lepilemur ruficaudatus
TGTTTGCTGGCCATTATTCTGTCTTCTTTGGAAAAGTTTCTGTTCATCTCCTTTGCCCATTTATAAATGGGGTTGTTTGATTTTTTCTTGTTAATTCTTTTGAGTTCTAGGTAGATTCTTGTTATCAGACCTTTGTCAGAAGTGTAGAGAGCAAATATTTTTCTCCCATTCTGTAGATTGCCTATTTGCTTTGGTGATACTTTCTTTGACTGTGCAGAAACTTTTTAATTTGATCAGATCCCATTTGTTTATTTTTGTTGCTGCATTGATTGCTTTGAGTGTTTTCTTCAAGAATTATTTGCCTAGACCGATGTCTGAAAGGGTCTTTCCAACATCTTCTTCTAAGATTCTAAGGGTTTCATGCCTTAGGTTTAGGTCTGTTAACCCTCTTGAGTGTATTTTTGTAAGAGGTGAGAGGTAGGGATCCAGTTTCATCCTTCTGCATGTAGCTAACCAGTTTTCCCACCACTATTTATCAAAAAGAGATTTGTTTCCCCAAGGAATATTTTTGTCTGGTTTATCAAAGATTAGGTTACCATATGCAGATGGTTTCATCTCTGGGGTCTCAGTCCTGTTCCATAGATCAATGCTTCTGTTCTTGTGCCAATACCAAGCTGATTTGATTATTATTGCTTTATAGTACAACTTGAAGTCTGGCAGACTGATGCCTCCCAGTTTATTCTTTTGCTTAATATTGCTCTGGCTATACAAGGCTTTTTCTGGTTCCATCTGAAGTGAAGAATTATTTTCTCTAGGTCTGTAAAGAATGGTGCTGGCACTTTAATGAGGATTGCATTCATTCTGTAGATCACTTTAGGTAATATTGACACGTTAACAATGTCTTTTATCAGTCCTGCAAATATATTGCGCTAGAAATTTTATCTTTAAATGGTGAATTTGAGAACTGTCTGGGGTGCTGAAGTGACCTGTCTAAGTTTGACTTCTAGTCACTGGCAGGTGTTCCCACCACAATTTTATTCCATTTCATCAAAGTAGTCATTATGAGGGGTGAAGGAAGTCAATGAACAGCTAAAGATGTATTTTATGAGTTATGTTTCTAAATTGTTTAACATCTTCTTTTATGTTATATTTCCATTTGAGAGGGCATTTTCCCATTAAATGGACACTGGGATATTTTGAGGAGATTCTATGATGTTAGGCCTCACTAAGTATTTGGCATCTTGCAATACTGATTACAACTGGAGATATTATACAGCCAGAGGACTTCAGATATGGGGAAGGTCTCTACATTTTACCCAAATTACCTATTATTGGAAGCATTAACTTTTACTTCTTAGAGAAGAAGCTAAAAACAGAAATGATCCCAGGAGGTTCAGGTTACACTATTGGATTCAGAGCAAACGTGTTAAAGCCTCTATTTGAGACTACTGCATTAAGGTATAGAGGGATCTAGAGGGCAAACAGAGTATAAAAATGGTTAGGTTAGGAGAAGAAATTTGTGACTAAGGACAGGAATGTTGTGAGGATATTGAAGGTAGCATTTTATTTGCTGATTTAATAGAGCTGAGCAGGACTAGATACAAGAGAGAATCACAGTGATTCATTTCACAAGGAGGTTCCTATTATTGAGACCAGAGCCTTTCCTCACAGTAGCATGTGACATAAGATAAAAATTAAAGACATCAAAGCCCTAGATGTTCAAAAAATTTAATAGCAAAATACTTCAAACCTCCTGAAAGGTAAAGAAGAATGCAACAAATCATCCAGATACAGCAGATGTTAACTTACTGCAAATATACTTCAGAGTTAGGTTCTTTCTGACCATTTTCACTTGACAAATAAAGATAGAACTCCACACCCTCATCTCTTTCTGCTAACTCCCCCAGGCTAAATATTTTTCTAAAATTTGTGTGTATCATTTCCATGAACATTTTAAAATTTTAACTTTACACGTATATATCCATAAACTCTACACAGTATAATATTGTATCGAATATTTTTAAATGTATCAAACAGTATTCTAACACTTGCTTTGGTCAAACATCACTATATTTTAAAATATTTCTCCATATTTATATATGGAAGCTCTGCTTCATCAACTTTAGCCACTGAACAGTGATTCCCTTTATGAAAATTTAGAAATTATTTACCTATTATTCCACTATGGGATAGTTAAGGCACTTTCTCTTTTTTCTCCCTCCCTGCTAATACACACCGGACTCCAATAAGCATCCTTGCATGTGCCTCCTTAGACCTATCTTGGAGAATTTCTGTAAGGCCTTGCTACTCATAGTGTGGTCAGAGAAATGGTAGTTTCAGAATCAGCTGGGAGCTTATTATATAAATGAAGAATACAAGACCCCATTTTAGACTACTGTATCAGAATTTACTTTTTAATCAAGATCTCTCAGGTGATTTGTATACACATTAAAGTTTGAGAAGCACTGTTCTATGGTAATGGTTCTCAATCTTGGCTGTACCCATGTAGCCTTAGAAATATATGGATGCCCAAGTTGGGAGCTGTACCTATTCTTATCACTTCACTTTCCCCCTCCTGACTCTATATTCCTTTTTGATCTTGGCCAAAATTATTTGCCTTTTATTTGGGTGGAAATTGGTTGAAATTAAACAAAATAACTTCATTTAAAGAGTAAGAAACCCCAGAAAGCAAATAAAATACAAACAGATTACAGAGTAGTTTCTCTACAATCTCTGCAATTACCTTTATAGTCAGGTCTCTGATCTTGTGGCAGATACAATCAAATGTGTACATAAAACCACACTGTCCCTTTCTGTGGGTTCATATCATGAGTTCCTAGTTAGGGTTTTACATTTTCCAATAGGTACCTAGCTATTACTAAATTCTCAGCCATGGCATTGTGGATTTTCCTCCCATCTGGGATGAGTGTTGTATTTACCTTTCTTCATGTGATATCCAGGCTTGTGGTGATAAAAGCAAAAGGTTAATAAAATTGACTACATGGAGATACCTCAAAGAGCTAAAAGTAGAACTACCATTTGATCCAGCAATCCCATTACTGGGCATCTACCCAAAGGGAAAAAAAGACATTCTGTCAAAAAGACATCTGAATTAGAATACTTATAGCAACACAATTCACAATTGCAAAGATGTGGAAGCAACCCAAGTGCCCATCAATCCATGAGTGGATTAATGAAATGTGGTATATGTATACCATGGAGTTCCACTCAGCCATAAAAACAATGGTGATACAGCACCTCTTGTATTATCCTGGATAGAGATGGAACCCACTCTACTAAGTGAAGTATCACAAGAATGGAAAAACAAGCACCACATGTACTCACCATCGAATTGGTATTAACTGATCAACACTTATGTGCATATATATCAGTAACATTCATTGGGTGTTGGGCAGGTGGGAGGAGGAGGGGATGGGTATATTCACACTTAATGGGTGCAGTGCATGGTGTTTGGGGGATGGACATGCTTGAAACTCTGACTTGGGTGGGGCAAAGGAAATATATATAATCTAAACATTTGTACCCCCATAATATGCTGAAATTAAAAAAATGCAATTGGCTACAACTCCAAGGCAGTACGGTATATGTATCCACATACTATGTAGATTATAGGTCAGATACGTAGGCTGGTGCTGAGACAGTAAACAGAGAATGTATATGGAGTCAATAGAAATAGTACCTATCTGCTTAGAATAGCACTATGGAGGAGAGGGGCATGCTTGAAATGTAGTTGCTGAAGGGTATTAGGGGTTTCAATAGGGGGAAGGAAATTCTCTAAAATTGATTTATGTGTTTAGCTGTACAACTTGGTAAATTTACTAATAATCATTTAATTTTACACTTAAAATGGAGTAAAGGCATGATACGTAAATTAAAAAAAACAATATTCCTAATGGGAAACAAAATGAAGGCAAAGATAGTGCTTTAAAATTTCTAGAAGGGGTTATCCTACATTACTTGTCACACCTTCTGAAGTAAAATGAGGACTTCTGTATTGCAGCAAAGGCACATCAGAACTTGTTGATCATTTTAAAGGTAAGGGAGACAAAAGATTATGGATGTAAATGTGATTTTGAAAACTATTAAAAGTTGGGTGCATATGGGGTATGATGATTATTAACTAGGACAAGCTTTGGGCTACAGTAGGTTCCAAATAATTGTTGAAAAAGGAAGAAAGTAGGTCTGGGTGAATGAATGGATGAAACTTGGATACACCCTAGACTTAGTTAACAGCTGCATTACTCAGGGTTCTTCAGAGAAACAGAACCAATAGGATGATGTCTCTCTCTCTCTCTCTCTCTCTCTCTATATATATATATATATATATATATGGATTTATTATAGAAATTGGCTCACGTGATTATGGAGGCCACAAAGTCCCACATTATGCTGTCTATAACTTGGAGAACCAGGAAAGTCAGTGGCATAATTTAGTCTAAGGCTAAAGACCTGAGGACCAAGGTGGGGGTGTGGTGTTACTGGTGTAGGTCTCTGAGACTGAAGGCTCAAAAACTAGGAGCTCCAGTGTCCAAGAAGATAGATCTCCCAGTTCCAGAAGAGAGAGCAAGTTTGCCCTTCTTCCATCTTTTTGTTCTATCTCAACCCTGAATAGATTGGATGATGTGTGTCCACATTGGCAGATCTTCTTTACTCAGTCTACCTATTCAAATGCTAACCTCTTCCAGGAAGGTTTTCCTTCCTGGACACACCCAGAAATAATATTTAACCAGCTCTCTGGTCATCCCTTAACCCACTCAAGTTGACACATAAAATTAAGCACCCATATGCACCTCCTTAAACCATACTTAATCTCCAAATAAAGTCAATAACAAGGTCGTACTTCTACCTACCATAATGCATCTATTCTGCATACAAGCAAAAACACACTAATCCTTTCCCCAGAAGAGAGGGTAAAGTTCTTGAGTGATGTTTACTGTTCTCCTTATATCCCCTAACTTAAATAGTATGGTGTAAAATTAACAATACTTAAATATTGATATAAAATCAATATGTCTTATGTTATACTATAAGGTAATAAGAAAGAAAAGAAAACAAAAATATTTGGTTAATGTATGTATATGCACACACAAACATATTCATAACAAAATAGGAAGGAAATTCTCATGACTATTACGTTCCTTGTTGCTGTAACTGGTCATTGATAAAATGGTTTATCTAGTATTTATCACTACCTTCTTATACTACTCACTCTGTATTTCTTTTGCCCTCAGAAAGCCCCTCAGCGGGTTGTACTTTTTACTTGGTGGGCTGACTAAAATCCTCATTCCTGAAGAGTCTATAGTCCTGCCTAGATTGGGCTGTTATACTTTTCCATTGACCTTAATCACAGGGCATGGTAATACTAAGAGATGCACTAAGAAATTGCCTGTATTCCAGGCAAAGTCTTGCTTACCTAAGTTGTGGAGAAGTAGTCCAATTTCCTCTTGGTAGTCTGTATCAATCACCTCAGCCAAGACTGTAACTTACTTCTTGGTTTGTTCACTCAGAGACATGAGGAGCCCAAAGTGGCCAGGTGGCAGTCTTAACTTTCAGTTCAGTGGAATCGTTGTGTCACCTGGTGGAAGCATTCCTCCCTCTGGAACTAAGACCTCTAGGACAGCAGAGCATAAAGTCATAGGAACAAGAAACAAAGCCTTTGCTACTGGATCACTAGGGATAATGGTGAATGGTGCCACCCCCATTTCCACCCCTTGATTCCTGGACCCATGAATCCTGACTATAGGAAACCACACCATATATTAGATGCTGATTCAGAGCATATACAGCCTTCTGGAGAACTTTGCCCAGCCTTGCAAGGTATCGCCATATGGATGGAACTGTAACTGAGTCTTCAAAAGGTCATTTTGCCATTCTATCAAGCCAGCTGCTTCAGGATGATGGGGATATGGTAAGATGAATAAATTCCATGAGCATGGTCCCATTGCCACACTTCTTTGTGAAATCAGTTCATTGGTCAGAAGCAATGCTGTGTGAAATACCATGATGGTGGAAAAGACGTTTTATAAGTCCAAGGATGATAGTTTTGGCAGAAGCGTTGCATGAAAGGAAGGCAAATCTGTACCCAGATTAAGTGTCTACTCCATTAACGACACAATGCTGCCACTTCCATGGTGAATGCAATCCAATGTAATCAACCTGCTACCAAATAGCTGTCTCATCATCCCAGGAAATGGTGCCATGTCCCCATTCAACTCTCCCATTCTCAGAAAACCCTCCAGGAATGCTATATTGCTTTTGATTTGCTCTTTTCCTAGGTAGAGGTGGTTCTAATGGTTTCCATTTGTCCTTTCCAACCATAATTGTCCTCACTTCACAGGTTAGGGAGCCAATGTGCAAATTCTACCAAATGCTAAGTATGTCTATTTTAATATGCATTCTGGCACTGGGAAATAATCACAGGATGAGTTCAGGGACACACTGGTCCACTGTGAGAAAGATCTGAGGTAAAATTCCATTGATCACTGTACTTCCAGAAGCCCCTAATCTGATTGGAGGGCCACAGTGATATTTTGGGTCTCCTAGAATCAATGTCAGCTCAGAGCCAGTGTCCAGCAGTCCCTGAAGGATCTGATTATTTTTATCAATGCACAGTTATGCTGGTAAAAGGCTGTAGATCCCTTTGGGAAAGGCTGAAAGAAAGATTAACAGTATAAATTTTTAGCAGTGTACTGGGATTATTTCTCAAGGAGACCCAACCTCCCCTCCCTTCAAGGGGTTTTGGGTCTGTAATCTGCATCATGTCTGGGAATTGATTGAGGGGCTGTGATGCTCTGTTTTTACCATTCAAGTTAGACTTTTGTTTACTTGACCTGCAAGTTTTCTGCTTATGCAGATCAAGAATCTATTTGACTTCTACTGACACCATGTTTAACTAGCCAGTGCCATAGGTCTACACAAGTCAGACTGTTCTGAGTGTTGCTATGAATCCTTTGTCCATCTGGGCCCTTAGTGGATTGGATGATAACCACTCACCCATATTGGTGAGGATGAATCTTCTTTACTCAGTCTACTAATTCAGACGCTAATGTCTTCTGGAAACATTCTCAGAGACACACTTGGAAATATTTAATTAGCTATCTGGGTATCCCTTAACCTAGTCAAGTTGACACATAAAATAAATCATCACACCACCTAAGACCTCCTCCTCCTCATCACCTATGCTTTTCTTTCTAATGAGTTATTCAATTTTGTTCCTACTGGAAAACATTTATTTAGTGGTCACTATGTTATAATTAAGTATTAGCAATACACTGATGAATAAGACAGACCTCTATCCTTCAAGAGATGGATATATTAATATAAATAGCTCACTTTAATACTTTAAGAGAAGCACACATTACATTGAAGTTCGATTTCAAAGGAGGGAGACATCATAGCTGATGTCATGGGCAACATTTTAAAGAAATAGCATTGGAATCTGGCCCTGAAATTGAGGACATTGAAGGGATGCTAATGGGAGTGCATTGTAGGCACAAGAGATTGCATAGTTAAAGACCCAGAGGTGAGAAAGTCTGTTACATGTTTCAAAAACAATAAAGCATCTAGTTGGCCTATAGCATAGAATAAGCACGAAATAAATTTAGAAAGTTAGATTGGGCTTAGATTATAGAATATTTACTTCAATTTTCAGTTTCATCAAGTTTTGCTTCATGTATATTGAAGCTCTGTTATTGTAAACTATCCTCTTTACTATTATAAAATGTTCTCTTAACCCTGATAAATTTCTTGATATAATGCCTACTTTGTGTGATATTAATCTAGTACCTTCAACTTTCTTTTGATGAGTGCACAGAGTACATCTTTGTCTATCTTTTTACTTTTCACCTGTTTGTGCCTTTATATTTAAAGTGTGTTTTTAGTAGACAGCATATAGTTGGGTCTTGATTTAATTAATCTAATCTGATGATCACTTCCTTTTAATTGGTGTACTTGCACCATTTACATTTTATGTACTTATTGGTAAGTTGGCACTAAAATCTGCCAGTATATTTATTTGTTTTCTGTTTGTTCCTTCTGTTTCAATTTTCTCTGTTTTTTCTTTTGTTGTGTCTTTATGGGTTACAAAAACATTTTTGGGGGGATTACATCTTGATTTATTTTTAGCATTTCTGAGTATGTCTTTGTACAATTTTTTGGTAGTTGCTCTAGATATTACCTGTAGACATGTTGGATCCACAGCATTGGCCTGCATGGTGTTAATAATCTGATTTTCTGTGCTTCATGTTACATACAGTCTGCTTCTAACTTAGGTGATCTGTCTCATACCTGTGGGCATAATCACTTTGTGATTTATGGTTTATACCATAACCCAGAAAGTATCTAGGAGGTTGATTCAGGAGGGTCTCCCACATCACTTTCCTGCTATTAATCTGTATATATTCTTGCTTAATGCCAAACTTCTTGGAATTGTATTTTACACTCACTTTCTCTATTTTCTTGTCTTCCATTCACTTTTAATCCAAGCTTTTCCCTCCAGCTGAAGAAGGTGAAGTGCCTCCTTCAGCATTTCACTGAATGAGAGCATGCCAGCAAGGTTAACCAGTGAGCTACATGTGGCTAAATCAAATGAACACTTTTTTCTTTTCCCCTCAGCTTTATTGAGGTATAATTGTCAGATAAAAATTGTATATATTTAAGTTTTACAATATGAGGCTTTGATATACATATACATTATGAAATAATTACCACAATCAAGCTAATTAACACATCCGTTACTGCACCATTTTTAGTTACTATTTTTTCGTGTGTGGTGAAAACACTTAAGACCTACTCTCTTAGAAGTTTTCAAGCATAAAATAAGTATTATTAACTATTAATACAATTACCATACTGTGCATTAAATATCCAGAACTTATTCATCATGTATGACTAAAACTTTGACAAACATCTCCCCATTTCCTCCAATCCCTAGGCCCTGGCAACCACCATTTTACTCTTTGCTTTTATGAGTTCTACTTGTATTATTCCACATATAAGTGAGATCATGCAGTATTTGTCGTTTTGTGATTAGCTTATTCCACTTAGCATAGTGTCCTCCAGGTTCATCCTTGTTGTTGCAAATGACAGGATTTACTTCTTTTTTTTAAGGCTGAATTATACTCCATTGTGTGTAGTGTATGTGAGGGAATGTGAGTGTCTGTGTGTGTGTATATATATATTTTATTTATCCATTTATCTACCAACAGATACTTTTATTGTGTCCATATCTTGGATATTGTGAATAATGCTTCAATTAACATGGATGCACAGTATCTCTTTGAGATACTGGTTTTATTTCCTTTGGATATATGCCAGGAAGTGCAATTGTTGTATCATCTTTAATTTTTTGAGGAATCTCAGTACTGTTTTCTATAATGGCTGTACCAATTTGCCTTCCCACAAACAGTGTACCAGGGTTCCCTTTTTCTGCACATTCTGGTCAAACACTTGTTTCTTTCTTTTCTTTCTTTTTTTTTTTTTATCATAACCATTCTGACATATGTGATGTGATATCGCATTATGGTTTTGATTTGCATTTCCCTGATGATTACTGTGATGTTGAACACCCTTTAATATACCTGTTGGCCATTTGTGTGTTATCTTTTATTAAATGCCTATTCAGGCTCTTTGCTGTCTTTTCAATTGGGTTACTACTTCTCTATTATTGAGTTGCTTGAGTTCCTAATATATTCTGGACATTAACCTTTTATAAAATACATGGTTTGTGAATATTTTCTCCTATTCTGTAGGTTATGTCTTTGTTGATTGTTCCCTTTGCTGCGTGGAAGGTTCTTAATTTGATGCAACTGTGCTTGTTTGTTTTGGGGGACTTTTTAGTTGTTGAGGCTTTTCTTGCCTGTGTTTTTGGTGTCATATACAAAAAATAATTGTCCAGACCAATGTCAAGAGGTTTTCCCCTATGATTCCTTTTAGTAGTTTCAGGTCTTACATTTCAGTCTTTAATACATTTTGAGTTGATTTTTGAACATGGTGTGAGATAAGAGTCCAATTTTATTCTTCTACAAGTGAATATCCAATTTTTTCCAACACCATTTATTGAAAAGACTATCCTCATTGCACATTGGTTTCTTAGTAGAAGATCAATTGTCCATAAATGTGTGAATTTATTTCTGGGCTCTTTATTCTGTTCCTCTGGTCTGTATGTCTGTTTTTAGTCCAGTACAATATTCTTTTGATTACTATAGCTTTGTACAATATTTTGAAATCAGGGAGTGTGATACCTCCAGCTTTGCTCTTTTTGCTCAAGATTTCTTTGGCTATTTGGAGTCTTTCATGGTTCCATATAAGGTTTATGATTGTTTTTTCTATTTATTTCAAAAAAAGAGTACAAAAATTTAAAAATTAAAAAAAGAAAAAAACTTATAGAATGAGGATACAAATAAATAAAATATTTTTGTACTGTTGTACAATGTGTTTGTGTTTCAAGCTACGTGTTATTACAAAAGAGTCAAAAAGTTTAAAAAAATTAGAAGTTTATAAAGTAAAAAAGTTATAGTAAGTTAAGGTTAATTTATTATTGAAGAAAGAAAAATATTTTTTATAAATTTAGTGTAGCCTATAATATAGTGTTTATAAAGTCTGAAGTAGTGTACAACAATTTCCTAGACTTCACATTCACTCATCACTAATTCACTGACTCACTCAGAGCAACTTCTAGTCTTGCAAGCTCCATTCATGGTAAATGCCCTATGTATGCTACATTTTATCTTTTACACTATATTTTTACGGTACCTTTTCTATGTTTGGATATGTTTAGTTACACAAATGCTTACCATTTTGTTACAATTGTCTACACTATTAAGCCCAGTAACATGCTGGGCAGGTTTGTAGCCTAGGAGCGATAGGCTACACCATATGGCCTAGGTGTGTAGTAGGCTCTACCATCTATGTCTGTGTAAGTACACTCTATAATGTTTTCACAACAATGAAATCACCTAACACTAAATTTGCCAAAATGTAGCCATGTTGTTAAGTGATACATTACTTTTACTTTTATTTCCTTGATTAAAATTATTCCTAAATATTGTATTATTTTTGTACTATTGTAAATGGGATTGTTTTCTTAATTTCTTTTTTGGATAGGGTCATTGTTAGTGTATAGAAACACAACTGACTTTTGTATGTTGATTTTGTATCCTGCAACTCTACTGAATTCATTTTTTGGTGGAGTCTTCAGGGTTTTCTCTACATAAGATCACATCATCTGTAAACACAGATGATTTTACTACTTTCTTTTCAGTTTTGATGCCTTTTATTCCTTTTTCTTGTCCAACTTCTCTGACTAGGACTTCCAGGACTATGACAAATAGAAATGTCAAGTGTGGATACC